>CAKNWT010258599.1:0-16667 GCA_932066315.1 Andricus coriarius
AAAAAGAAATATAATCAAGTTGTTCCATTTGTAAGGAAAAAATGTATATTCAATAAAAAAAAGTTTCCTTTATATTCCAAACCGCAAAGATAACAAGTGTGTTATTTCAATTAAAAAAAAGGTGAGTTGAAGCAAAAAAGGCGAATTTAAAAAAATTGTAACTGTATAATTTTTATAAAAAAAAAAAAAAAAAATTTTGACAAAAGAAAAAGAATTTCAGCAGTTTATATTCCTGAGAGATGAATTGTCAGCGAAAAAGATAGTATAGGTGACATGTCAGACAAACAATATTTTGATTTTGAATGAGAAATAGTCCAATTAAACCAAAAAGGAGACCTCTTCAACAGAATGGTTTCATTTTCAACCAAATAGTATAATTTTCCACCACAATAGATGAATTTTTCATCACAAATATAATATTAGAATTTTCAACCAAAGAAGAAGACCCCGAGTGCAATAACACTATTTGAATAATTTTCAACGAAAAACCATTTTTAATCAAGAAAGATTTATGTTAAATTACAAACATGACTCTTTAAGAAAATAGTTTAATTTTCAGGAAAATAATTGGAATTGAAAGACAATAGTTACATTTTCATGTTGAACAGTTCACTTTTCAACCTTCAAAGATGAATGTATAAAGAAAAGGTCAAATTTCCCAACGAAACAATTCAAGTTCAACCAAAAAGGAAATAGTCGAATGTTCAAGCCAAAATTCGAATTACAAAATTCATCATGGTGGTGCAAATCGAACGATTTCTTTGTGATTTACATTTTCGTCGAAAATTCACATTTTTGGGTTTAAAATGCGACTGTTTTATAGAAAATTACCCTGTTTGGCTTACAAATTCAAGAATTTTGTATAAAATGTTGAAACGGAACCTTGCGAAAAAGTATCATTCGAAGATAATAATTATTATTATTGCTATGACATAACGATGTTTTCATAATTAATTTCGCATAATTTCTTAGCGATTTGTTTGTTACTATAATTCCTCAAATGACTAATATCATCTAATGATTTTTAGGAAAATCATAAGTAGCTCAACTTTCAATCAAAGAAATGAATCTGAAACCAAAACAAAAAATGAATTCGTACCAGCGTAGTACAATTTTCAACAAAAATATGTAACTTCTATTGAAAACTTAACTTTTTGGTTCAAACTTTGACTTTTTGGGTACAATATTAATCTTTTAATTTTAAAACTCTTCACTTCGGTTCAAGATTCGACTATTCTGTTACAAATTCGTCTGTTTTGTTGAATTATACCGGTCGAGAATTCATTCTTCAAAGTAATTTGTTATACTGAAAGTTTCCATATTACATGTCTGATAGAAAACTTTTTTTTAGTTGAAAATTTAAAATTTTTGTTCGAAATTTATGTATTGTTATAATAATTCGTATTTTGGCAGAAAATTATTCTTATTAGTTAGGAAATCATACCTGTTGTTGAAAATCAAACTATTTGGTTTATTAATGTTTAACTATTGTTTAAATTTTTTTCTTCAGATTCATCATTTTAGTTGAAAATCAATATCTGGATGTTATTGGAAAATATGTTTTTTCTTGAGAACTTATTTTTGAAGATGTTGAAGACCATATTCTGCATGTTCCTCTGAATTCATCTGTTTACAATTAGAAAGTGAACAAAAGTATGCTTAAAAAATCTTAAAATACCGAGAGAAGCTTCTAAGTTTTTATTTCCATTCCAGTATTTAGTATTTGCATTTATAAAATAATTTTTGTTCCATATTTGTTCAGTAATCAAATTTTTACATATGTGAACACTAATAATTTCTTATTGAAACAAGACAGATAATAATTACACGTATTCAGATCATATGTAATATATACATTGAAAACTGAAGTTCAAATCAATCCCAAGAATGATATTATGTATTGAACTGTGTAGCATGTAACGCAGCGCCACCTGGTGAAATATATATTGTTCAGTGAGCATTCACAGCGCAGAAAAGTTTCTCTTCCTCAAGCATCAGCTCGCGTGAAGCTGTTTGAAGCTGCCTGGCGGTGAATACCTATCTGTGAGCAGTAGTATGCGGCCGTCCAGTGGTGAACTCGAACACGGTTGCTCACATCTGTTCTGATCTGCTGGCCGAACCGTCTTCTACGCGTTCACGTGGTCTGCTCGAATGCGGCAATGCCTAGTTTTTGGGCAGCCACGACCATTCACTCTCTGTTCGCCAAACGACTGTTCCTACCTCGGGTAGCGCGAAAGGACCTTTTAGTTCGTAACACTGGAAAAATCTGAACAGGTGAGGAGTGCGTTTGGAACGCATGGAGCGTTCACCCAGCATTTTGCTCCCAATCCCTGATAAAAATTAATGATAATTTCAAAAACCTTTTCAAAATATATACAGAAGAGGTAAACATTCTTTAAAATATCGAAAGGATGAGTATTGTAACTATGAAAGGAACTACGGGATGTGAAATATTCTTCATTTATCATCTGGGTAACAACAAATTGGAATTTATAAGGAAAAGAAATTATTTTTTCAACTACTTCCAGTCTGGAAGAAGTCGAAAAAATAAGGTGTTTTCTTAGAAGATTCGAGTATTTTAACGATTTATTTGATACTATATTCAGCATAAATTATAAATGTAAATAACATATTATATAATAATTATAATAATAAATTATAAATTATAAAAAAATAAATTATTATTGAGGATGACCTGACATTTTATAAAAAGTATTATGCAAAAATAGTAACCATTATTTATTATTATTTGGAACCAACGTTGATAAATCGGTTTTGAAATATACAAAAATCTTCGTCAGTATAAAATTAACAATTTTAGCTCATATTTTGAATAGTTTTATTATTTATTTTTGAGCTTTCACCTAAAATAGCGACCTCGGATAACAGGACCCCCCGTTCCGTTTTTCCTTTCTTTCACGCACGCCTTCACTATAGTTCTTACCCTCGCTCTCTAGCAGTTTTTCTCCGTATTTGAAATCTCTGTTACCTGTTCTTATTTTTATTTTTTCCCTATCTAACTCCTTTAGTCATATATACCATGTCGTCTATATGTCAAAAATGTGTAAAAATATGTACATTTAATGTATCTAGCATGCAACTTTTTCACCTCCTCATACGCTCTTCAACCCTTTGTCTCCACTCCATTTATTATAACAATGAGGTGGTCAGGGTCGAGAACTTCTCGATCAGTATCGTTTTACCAAAGCTTACGTCTAATGTACCCCCTCACGGTACTTCTACGGATCATTGGCTCCACATTCAGTGGCTGGGATTGGCGGATTCGCTTATCGATCAGAGTGGCTCGATTGACATGATTTTAGTTGCAGAGGTTCCTCATATGTTATTGTGGAAAGTATCTGGAATGGTCGTTTGGGTACTCCTACGGCTCAGCAAACTTCGCTAGGCTGAATCTTGTACGGTCTACTTTCTGAGGAAAGTTCTTGGTCTACTCGACAGATTGTTGGACTGTAATGTACGGTTGATTACGAATTTTTAGACCTACTGCGTCGATTTTTTGTACAGAAGAATCTGCCGAGTGTATCTTCTAAGTTCACCTTTGATGAGGAGGAGTGTGAGAAACTTTTTCTCTCCACTTCTACAACCTACTCAGGGTTATTTTTACCACATCACTGCATCATCAAAAAAACCATTTCTAGTGCAAAATTGAGACCGGTTTTCAATGATTCTCAGCGATCTGATTTGAGTATTTCTCTAAATGAGCTACTGCACCCTGGGCCCAAACTTCATACAGAGCTTCCAGGCGTCATACTTCGTTGGAGATCCTACCCGCTCATCTTCACAGCGGACGTTGAGAAGATGTTCCGACGTATTTGGATCCATGTTTGGAGAGCCGTCCTCTCTGGTGAGCTGGATCACCTTGGTTATCGCAACCGCCATTTTTTTGACCATCTAATACGAGCTCTATAGATACGAGCATCAACAGAGAGTAAAGGACTGCTGTTCACGCTGCAACGGTTAAACTTAATCCACCGTGGTACCTGCTGGATCGATACTCGACTTTTACAAAACTACTTCGCATTACCGCTCTCTGTTTGAAATTCATTGATCCATTGCGGGAGAAATCCTTTGACCTTCATCCATGTAAACTTAGCCTAGACGTTTCGAAACGTGCTTGATGATGTCTGATAGGGTATGAACAACTTCGATACTTCTTCGAAGAGTTTAACTTGCTGCGAAAACAAGTCCCGGTTTCTACGAAAAGTCCTTCACTTCGGTTTCTGCCGTTTTTGGACTCTGACGGCTTACTGCGACTGGGAGGTCGTTTGAAACATGCTGTTTTGGACTTCGACGAGCGACGTCCTTATATGCTACCCAAGGATTCTATCCTCACCATACTCATTGCTCGAAATGGGCATCGAACCATATTACATGGGGGACCGCAACCGGCGTTTTCTTATTTATGGAGACAGTGTTGGATCATCACATGACGTTGTGTCGTAAAGAAGGTTTTGAGTCGTTGCGTTACTTGCGCTCGACATCGTGCAACCATCTGCACTCAACTTATGGGTCAACTACCTACTCAAAGAGTTACTTGACCATCTAGACCCTTTGATAAAAACGGTGTGGATTACGCTGGTCGCATTTGGATGCGAACTACAAAAGGTCGAGGCCGCAAGTCGTACGAGGGCTACATTGTGGGTTTCGTCCGTTTCGCTACGAGAGCAGGCCATTTGGAGGCGTGCTCGGACTATATCGCTGATGGTTTCATAGCGGCTTACAAACGATTTGCTGCTCGACGTGGGATAAGCACATTCCTCTAGAGCGACTACGGCACTAATTTTGTGAGAGCCGATAAACAGCTCCGTAGATTTTTTTATGAGGCCTCTGCTGTCTCAGTAAACATCAGCCGTTATCTTGCTGGAAAATGACAACTTTCCTTACACAGGTGGAAGCTCGCCTGAACTCACGTCCGCTACAGGCTCAGAGTGATGATCCGAGTGACCTGGTGCCGTTGACACCGAGTTATTGTTTGATCGGTTCTCCGATCTTCACAGTTCCAGAACTATCTTTGATAGAACTTAACCCTCCTAGTACCAGGTAGGGTCGGATTCGACCCGATGTTTCATTAGTTCTAGGTTAGCGCATGCGCGGGAAGGAGGAACGTCTCTTCCGCTTGGATAACCTTTCCTTCAGTCTCGCTCTAGCCATCAGAGAAACTACGTACTTCCGGTGCATGAAATGTCAACAAGTGTGTGGGCAAGACAAAAAATTATTATGTCCCCAATGTGATTCTCAAAAATAAGAAGATACGTTATAGATAAGCGAAAATATTTGAAATGTTTTTTTACTTGTTTCTCTTATTGTTTGCCAAATTATGCAAATTTGGTGTTTTTTTTTCGTCTTTTTGATATTAGTTATAGATGTTACCATGATCGTGAGTGGTTAAAACATTGTAAGTAGAACAACTCCAAGAATGCAGAAATCGGATTTGAAAAATAGCGGCTTTTAGGTGATATGGAAGAAGTCTCAATTCGAAGTATTAATGGAAAAATTAATCATAAAAGAGTTTTTGTGCAATAAAAAAATGTGGGATTGGATACGATCCCACCTGGTCTTCTGGGCCTCTGATCCCTACCTTGTATTAGAAGGGTTAAGCGAAATGTACTACAACGCTGGCAGCACAAAGTGGGCTCTAGATCGCATCATTGCTACATGTCAGGTCGCTGAAGGTCCTACCAGGTCTGTTACTCTACGGACTGCTTATGGGACTCTCGATAGACCCATTGTAAAGTTTTATGTCTTGCCGGTTTACCCTTTGGAGGTGCAACCTACCACGTGATTTGTGTGTGACTGTGTGCTTCGTGAGTGTTATTTCCTCTCTCTTGCATTCCCATAGGTATCAACCCTGCCTTTTCTACCCTGTTATCTTCTCTCCTCACCGGTCAGAATGAGGTAGTCAGGGTCAGTGTCGAACGTGTCGAAGTTCGGGTCGGTACCCCTTACTCGTATTCTTTAAATTAATAGTGTGAGCTTTATGTAGCCTTTGCTAGAAGGCAAGAACTTTGACCTTTTCAAATAAATCGTACGTTTTTTGGTGCTTAAGAACTAAATATCATGACTTAGTGACTTTTTTACCAAAAAAATTCAAATGCTGCATGTGCTTTGTTTTTCTTAAAGTGCTCTTTCTCATCATAGCTCATCAATCATTCTCATTTCTCTCTTGTAGTCTTCTTTAAATAAGTTTTACTCTATTTCCCATACTTTTTTGTATTACTATGTTTGCTCTTTTAAATTTTTTTCTTCTTCCACATAATTCTATCTTTGCTTCCCGCTATATTTTCGCCCGAAATATAAAACCTTTGACTTTGCTACATTTAAACCCATTTTCTTTACTTCTAAACACTTCTCTAGTCTTTTCATCATATTTCCCAAAACTTCTCCTTCTTTAGATATTATTACTACATCGCCCGCGTATACCAAAGTCCAAAATCTGTCACCTCCTTTCATCAATCCTCCCTCTAACCCTTTCTTGAATGCTTCTTCTAAGACCGCAATGAACACTGCAAAAAGAAACTTACTCAGTGAACATTCCTGTCTTAATCTTATCTCCGTTTAGAATTCGTCCGACCATTTAGTCCCTACCTTTACTTTATCTCTCTCTTCTTTCTAAATTTCTCTTAATTTATTCAATAATCCTATCTTTATTCCTTTCTTATTCAAATTCCTTCTCTATCAGATGTTGAAGATCATGATTATTGTATATTGTGCTTCTATCCTCTCGGAAACCTGCCCAACACTCTAAGAGTATCCTCTTTGTTTCTACTTATTTTCTTAGCCTCCCGGTTAACACCATTGTATATGTTCTTTTTTATTCCTTCCTGTTTGCGACGTAATTTTTCCTTTCCCTGTTTCCCCTCCTCCAATATTTATAATCTTCTTTAAACTCCCTCTTCTTTTTGTCACATTCATTATCCCACTAAGCTTTTGTCCAATTCCTATCTTTTGCCGTTCTATTCTTGAATTTATTTGCTTCGTCAGTCCACATTTCTTTCTTAATTAATACTTTCATATTCTTTCTAAATTCCTTCCTTATTCTGCTTTTTAGATAAACCCCTATTGGATGGTGATCTGATTCAGCCCTAGCTTCTATTTCCATTTGTCTTGCAGTCTACCAACACTCTAAGGGTGTTTTTTTTAACTTGAGACAACGAAATATCTCAAAAAATACGCATCCTACGGAAAAAATGTCTGGAATAAAAACTTTTTATTTTCGAGGGGGAAAAAAGATTTGTTAAAATTTACCCCACCCCCACCCCCACAGGAGGCAGGGGTGGGGGTAACTTTGTAATTTCAAATGGCAACCCCAATTTTTTATCACAGATTCAGATTCTCCTTTACGAAATACGTAAGTTTTATTCGGAAAATTTGTTTCGATTCGCGATAGATGGCGCTGCAATTGCGAAAAATGAAATTGTTGACATTACTTTTAGCTCTACCCAGGAATAACGACGCGGACGTAGTAGTTGTCTATTCCCTTCGGGGTGCTTAATTTCGGTGAGTCCCCTTGCCTCTCACCATTCATCGGGGTGCTTGAACTTTTGGCAACGGGACAGTAAATGTGATAAAACTGTCGAAAACCATTCCTGAATGCAGTTGGTTGACGACAGTCGATTTTGGATGTAGACATTACATATCATCGAGTCTCCACTGTCTACAATCCTCGACGTCATTCCGGCCGAGCGATAACCGCGTCTGTCCGTGCTTAACGTTTATTCATTAGGAAGGTTGATTGTGTTCATTTGATTTGGGTGTGTTGGTTGCTTTCGTTTGGGTTATTGTTGTTGGTCACGTTCGTTTGAGTTGGTTTGGGTGTCGTTGTATTTCCTCATTACCTTACTTCATTACTTTTACAATGGAAATTCTATCTCAGCAACAGAAGATTGAAATGATTCTCATTTATGGAGAAAGTGGCAGGAATATCAATGATGCTCTCACGCTTTATGCTCAACGCTTTCCAGAAAGTGTTCCTTCACGCGCTTCTTTTTACCGGGTTGTCCGAAACTTCATCACTGACGGAAGTGTACAACCGAAAAAAAGGAAGCGTCAAGTAACAGTCACTGGAGTTGATAATGAAATTGCAATTTTAGCTGCAGTCACTCATGACCCTCATGTTAGTACTCGAAAACTAAGCCGCGATTCCGGAATGTCTCTATCCAGTGTTTGGAAGGTATTCAAACGTAATAATTATCATCCGTATCATATTTCACTGCATCAAGAACTTCATGGCAATGATTTTGAGAACCGAGTGACATTTTGTCAATGGGCGGTTCAGCAGATACAAGGAAACCCGAATTTCTTTTATCTAGTACTCTTCACAGACGAGTCGTCTTTCACAAACCATGGTAACGTTAATCGGCACAACATGCATTATTGGAGTGTAGAAAATCCACATTGGTTCCGTGAAGTTGAGCATCAGCGTCCATGGTCCGTGAACGTTTGGTGTGGAATAATTGGAGATCAGCTTATCGGTCCGTATTTTATTGATGGAAATTTGAACGGTGAAAAATATCGTAACTTTTTAGAAAATCAACTTCCAATATTGCTGGAAGACCTAAGCTTGGAAGTGCGACACAACATGTGGTTTCAACATGACGGTTGTCCAGCACATTATGCGGCAATCGCGAGGGAAGTACTCAATCGCGAATTCAATGGACGATGGATCGGTAGAGGAGGTCCAGTAAATTGGCCTGCCAGATCGCCAGATCTTACGGCGCCGGATTTCTATTTGTGGGGTTATCTAAAGAATCGCGTCTATCAAGAAGTGCCCACAACTCGTGATAACATGATCGAGCGAATCAGGTCTGCTTGTGCACAAATATCACCAGACACAATTCGCAGTTGTGTGGAATCTTTCAAAGCTCGGATTAACAAGTGCATCGAAGTGCGAGGACACCATTTTGAGCACTTATTGTAAAATAATTAATCGAAATCAAGCATCCCTGTGGTGAGAGGCAAGGGGACTCACCGAAATTAAGCACCCCGATGGATGGTGAGAGGCAAGGGGACTCACCGAAATTAAGCACCCCGAAGGGAATAGACAACTACTACGTCCGCGTCGTTATTCCTGGGTAGAGCTAAAAGTAGTGTCAACAATTTAATTTTTCGCAATTGCAGCGCCATCTATCGCGAATCGAAACAAATTTTCCGAATAAAACTTACGTATTTCGTAAAGGAGAATCTGAATCTGTGATAAAAAATTGGGGTTGCCATTTGAAATTACAAAGTTACCCCCACCCCTGCCTCCTGTGGGGGTGGGGGTGGGGTAAATTTTAACAAATCTTTTTTCCCCCTCGAAAATAAAAAGTTTTTATTTCAGACATTTTTTCCGTAGGATGCGTATTTTTTGAGATATTTCGTTGTCTCAAGTTAAAAAAAACACCCTGTATATTATTGACTACGTAATCTATGAATATGGACATGTTGCTTCTTACATACTGTGAATGCCTCTTTTTCGACTGCTTTCTTATTGCCGTTAAGTACACACCACCTCTTATCATTTATTGTCCCTCGTAGTTACTTTTCATCGCTACTGATTAACCGTTCTTTCGAGTCTCTTATCCCCTTCGCCTCATCCAAGATCATATTACCTTCCCTTTCTATTCTAGAATTAAAATCCTCCCTATTACCAGTATTTCTGCTTTTTCCTCCTGAATAAGCTGTTATATGTCTTTTCTCATGTCTTTCATTCCTTTCCATTATTCTGTTCCAGGTTCTTTTCATTTTTACCGTCTTTTCCTGTACGCACTCTTGGCTACTTTTAACACTTCTCTTTCTTCTAGATTGGTTCTGATTCCCGTCATGATTCCTCCACTTGCCCTATGTTTTTCCTGTTGCCTGGGGGCCCCTTGTACTACCCATCTGTAGCTACATGGCAATTTACTTTTAATACTTTCCCAATCTTTTTCCTCGATCCAAGTTTTCGTAAATCCAACTACATCGAATTTTTCTACAAAATTCCAAAATTCGCTGTCCTTATTCTTAATTCCCCCAACATTCCAAAAAATCAACTTAACCTCTTCCTCTATTACTTGTGTCTTTTTCTTGTTCCTTTTCCTCACCTCCTATACTTCCATTAAAAAACTCGATTACCTCCAATACCGCTGCCATTTAATTTTCTTCTGCAATTTTTCAGCCTATTATTGTCAGGTTGTTTCTGCTTTCCCATTGTTCCATTCCTTTAATCTCCCTTTCAATCCGATTCACTTTCATTTCTATTCCTTCCAAATTTACCCCCTGCGCCGCCTCGATTTTTCTCTCTATCACGTCTACCTTAGTTCTTAACTGCTTGTCTATTAACCTATCCTTTACATTTTACTTTTTAATGCTATTCTCGTCTCTATCCGCCCTTCTTTCTTCCTCTTCTTTTATCTGTTTCCTAGTACCTCAATTTTTTGCCTATTTATCTCTCTCCATTCTCTCAGCTCCTTCATAACCAGGTCTAATTCCCCGTCCTTTCGGATTGCCTTTCTTTTATCTATCATATTTCTTAACTCAGAGTTATAATTTCTTTCATTAAAATTTTCAAAGCCATCCCTATTGTTTCCTTTCCTCCCTCTTCTTTGCTGTTTTTCCTCTGGTCTGTATTCGCTTATCTATTTCCCTTCCCTATTGCTTCTGTCGACTCTATGCCGGTCTTCTTCTCACCCACTTTTTTCTTAACAAAGTGGTTTCATTTTCTTGCTTGGGCGTGAAACGCTTTAAATCTTTATCCGATTCACTATCAAGTAACTCATTCAAATTCCTGCTTCCCTCTGTCGCTGAGTCAGTCTCCTGCTCCGTCATTCATTCGAGGCTAGCCTCACAGATGGTGACTCTGTGTTGTTCTCTTCGATAGTGTGATTTAACTCTTTTTCTATTGAAATTAATTTCCTTTATATTTTTACCTCTAATCTGCCTCACCCGTTCTCTCTCACTCTAATTGTCTCCCATCCGAAATCCGCCTCCGTGCACTATCCTTCTTTTACTATCAAACATGCATTTCCTAATTTTTAAATATAATTTAGAATTTGTATAAGTTTAGGAAATGACTTTGATTTTAACTTTAGGTTAGGATATCTCGAAATCCTGATGTATTAGACAAAATTGGAGAAGTATTCATTTTTAGGACATCAAAATCCTTCAGTCATCTGTCCGGTCATTAGGTACATATTTTGTCGGCCTGTGTATTTAAAAGAATTTCCGGTCCAGGAATAATAATTATTTATTTTAGAAACCTGTAAAACCAAGAAAGGTTTGCATAAAGGAATAAGAATCGCTCCTAGTTGCAGACGTTTACGAGATTATTGCAAGAGCTTGCGATACCTCGGTAATAATAGAGAAAAGTAAATTTAATTTAGAAGGAATTTACAATTCACAATTAGATTTAAAGTAACAGAGTATACAACAAAAAGCAACAAAGAAATCAAAATTTGTATAATTATTAGCTCCATCTTACTATGATAAGAGATGTTCAAAGTTTTCAACTTACTGGTATTTAAAAACTTGTTTTTGATGTACATTGTAATCCAGATAAGGCCATTACGCTATGCCCGAGAAACGTTGTAGTATAGCGTAGTCCAATGTAAAGTAGGCCAATAACTTGTATGAGCACGCTGTATAAGATCTCCACAGCTATTATAATGATAGGATTGTTCGGACAATCGGACCTCTGTGAGACGTACGAGCAACGCGGCTCAAAGTAAGGCGTAGCAGCATGTCGGGAGAACCTGCTCCTCGATAGGTGTATCTGCACCTATCCACACATAGTGAGGTGCATAGAGAGACTGATGATCTAGAAAAAATCGTGTGAAAACTAGCAGCATAACCTTTTAGAGATGTGTCTTTGTGGGCGGCACCATGAGCCCTCGCCTCTTTTGCCTCACATTATTGCTATTTTCTCTCGCCTTTCGCCATTTCCAAGGATACTTCTACGGCAAATCCGGATATCGGCAGCACACGGTCACTCATGTATTTTGCATAGATGATCTTAAGATCTATGCGAGAAATTCAGAGCAACGCTATACGACACTTTGGCGCTGGTGAGATCTATCTATACCTAGGAGTGCCAAAGAGCCGCTTTCAGGACGTATCATCTATAAAGGATGCTCTTCGATGTAGGAACAAACGTTTTATCCGACAGATTTAGTCTTCCGAACTGCCGGAAAAAAAAACAAAGTATCTGCAACAAACATGATTGCCGTCCCGGTACTATTCTATTCGTTTGGAGTGGTTCCATGAAATGGACGAAGGTCTGGTCTTCCGTTCTGCGACTTTACATTTCATGTCGTCCAGGTGGTTGCGGAATGCTGAATCTCGAATGTCTTCACAACAGGAGCATTTTGGGCATAGTACCTATAGACACACATGGACGACACCCTCTTCCTTAAATGGTCAGGAACACGAAGAAGTGGGCAACGGGGCGTACAAAGAAGCGGAGAGGGCTGCTAAAACACTTGCACTTGACTTAAATATCATGGGTGAGCAAAGTTTATCAAACATTATTCATCTTAAGTGTTCATTCCTGAAAGCCCAGATCAAGAAAGCACAGGGGAAAACTTTCCGTGAACAGCTCCTCGAAAAGAGGATTCACGGCATCTTTCACAAGCTCCTAGACGAGAAAATGCACAAAAAGTTTTACAGAAATGAAAAAGAACAGTTCTTGTCAAAGGAACTAACGTTTGCTTTCCTCAAATCATCTGTACCTTATGATCAAAAAGTACCCGGGATTCTTCCATAAAACGAAAACGGTTGAATTATTCATCGATATTCATTTTATTCCCTTTAAAGTAATTTTCATTGCAAGCAATACACATATTCTAATGCTTCCTCCAATCTTGAAAACAATTTTCATAGGCCGATTTTGGAATCGCCTTCAACTCCTTCTGCGAATTCTCCTTTATCGCCCCAATCGTCTCATAACGCTTTCCACGAAGTGTTAACTTGAGTCATCGGAATAGGTATGAAAGTTGTTTTTGGTCAAATCGTCGCGTACAAGATGAGATGTGTGAGCCGGTGCGGCTTACACGACGATCTTTGAGGAAAATTTTCTTAACTTTTTCGATTCTTTCGTCGGTCACAGAGGTGGATGGATGACCCGAACAAGGCAAATCATCAACCCCAGCACGGCCCACTTTAAACTCTTTTTACCACTCGTACGCTTGTGTTTTCGACATTGTCGGCTCCCCGTAGGCTACCGTTAACATTTTCAACGTTTCTGCACATGATATATTGTTAGAAACACAAAATTTCAGGGCAAAATCTTTGCTCAACTAAATTCGACATTGCGACATTCGCAGAATACAATAAACAGTTACTTGTTTACAATGCTATCACGCACAATCTCCCGACAGATGGCGCTCAAAAATATGTTTGAGCGCCAGATGACAGATGTAGCCCCCTAGAAAAAAATTTTTTTGACAATATCTCAAGCGCGGTTTGTTTGAATGGGAAATTCCGGGTACTTGTTGATCATAAGGTATATGAATCAGACACAGAGGGTTTCATTTTCGCTTACCAGGACGATGTCATTTTCACCTTAGTACCATATAACGTAGTTGCATTTAACTCAAGAAGTTTTTAGGGATAGGTTCAGACATTGTCATGCACACACTGGATACCTAGAATACATACTATCCAGGTGTCTCACTCACGAAGGAACTCCATATCTTCACAGACACAATGCTGCCCTAAGAGTGCTTTTTCTACCGTCTTTTTGGCACTTATGGTGTCGGCTGCGACCCTGTCCTGCCAAACGCTTCCAAGAAGGTAAAGTCCATAACGAGAACCAGTGACAGTTTTGTACCTCCGAAAACCCAGATCACAAGAACAATGATTTTAACCGAATATTTTTCGAATAGTTGTTGCATCTTCATTGTAAGGTCTTGATACCTAACCTCCTCTTCCTTCTCCTTGGCAGTGATGTTGTAGTTGATTGGAGCCGAGAAGTTGACCGCGCATATAGTTCGTTTCTCGAAGTCCTGGAGAACAATGTCAGTCCTCGTGCGTGCAATAGAGACTGCAGTTCGAAAGTCGTAGTTCCAGAAAATTTAGCACTTCTCGTTTTGCACAATTGACTCTATCTCCCTCGGAGCGTCCGGCAGAACAGGGTCGTGGCCAACAATTTAGAGCGGTAAAGATGGTAGTAAAGCACTTTTAGGGCCGAATCATGTCTGTAGAGATACGTAGTTCTCGCGTGAGTCGGTCACCTGGATAGTATATGCAAAATGCGCTCCTTCGACAAGGGCTGATCTACATTCCTGTGCATGTTTCCGTGCACTTTCTTGTCGAGGAGATATTGACAGAATTTTTTAAACTCTCTTTCTTTACTTGGGCTTTTAAAAGTGAGGCATTTAAAAGAGTAATGCACTTTCCTCACTTCTGATGATGAAACTCAGGGCGAGGCCTGAGGTGCTTGCTCCGCGGCTTTGTAAAGGAACGCTCCTTTGCCAATTATCTCGCATATGCTCTTCTGCATATGCATTATCATACGCGTGGCGATATTGAGGGCCGCAAGTTCGTGCTTCGCCCATAGAACCACCCCAAACGAGAACACTAGAACCGGGACGGTAAGCATGTTAGTTGCAGATACCTTGTTTAACGCCGAAAGATTACATCTGTCGAAGAAAATTCTTATATCTGCTTAGGAGAGATTACTTCACAGCTGTTGTGTCCTGAATGCGGCTTTGAGGCACGCCTAGTTACGTATATGACTCTTCAGAGTCAAGATGTCTAATAGCACTTATATCCACAAGCTCTAGATACCCGAGATCGCCAGTAATTCGACCTCGATTCAGATTAAGCTTGGCACACTTGTCCAATATAAAGTCCATACCGGTCTTTTCTGTGCGCCCGTCGACGACATTCAAAGCATTCTGAAGTTGCTGCGAACTAGAAGCATATATCTTCAGGTCATCCATATAAAATACATAAGTGACCTTAGGCCCACAATGATTTTTGTCGCCGCAGAGGTACCCAGATACACACCATAATTGTCATATGAGAAAGTAAATCTAGTTGTTAGGTTAAGACATCAGTTCGATTGTCCATCTTTAAAACAGTATTCTGACTTGATTGTTAAATTTGTTGAAAATTCATTTTATTTAAAGCGAAAAGGTCAAACTTTTTTGGAACGTTTATGGGATGCGTTTCATTTATTTATTCGGTTGGGATTCTTCTATTATTATATGACAATTCGACGAGCTATGTGGAAAGAGATGATAAAAGGAACATGGATCTGGAAGCACGCCTGGAAGTCTGGAGTTGTTCATCTGAAGGATGACGGTGAGTGGACTGGTTGTGCCGACCTGTTGGTAGGTAGTCGAGGGCACAATCATTATTGCACAACGTGGGTGAAGGGCGGATGTAAATCCCGCCTCCAACATTCTCGCGACTACTTCTATTCAACATGGCGGTAACGGCGCAGCCAACATCCTCTAGCAGCCGACGGACGCGGAGAAGAGCGATCGGAAGTTCCTGCACCGTATAAGAGAGTGTCTAAAATCTGAGGGACGAACTCTCTAAAGGCGCGAATCGGTACGGGTTGGGTTGCGCAGAAGCGCCAAGTGGGTCCGCAACGACATCCTCCTGTGCGTGTTCAGATTTCGCTACTAACGGAACGGTTAGTCTAATTGGCTTCTTTATCTCGAAACATTTTTTAATCAAATACTTGAGAATGAATATATACCGCTGGATTGGACAAAATCTTCAACGCATCTGATACGTAAACAACAAGACCCAGTTAATCCCAATAACTATAGACCTATTGACCTTCTAAACTCACTTCCTAACATTTTTACGCAAACTCTGTGTGCTAGATTGGAAAAGTAGGGGCCGCTGTGTTACATTATTCCGGAAGTCCAAGCAGGTTTTCCATTGTGGTGGATTTTTCAAGAGCTTTCCCAACGGTTAATCACTCTCACGTCTGGTCAAAACTTTTTGATATTGTGGTCAGCTCAAAAATAATTAGAATTGCAAAAAGTCTGTATGAGAGAGCCTCAAATTCCATTAAAGTACGAAACGAGTTCTCGGAGGAATTGTTGGTCACTGAGGGAGTTCGACAGGGAGAGATTTTGAGCCCAATAATGTTTATCCTCTTAACATTATAGTGCTGTTTTACGCGGACAGTTTAATTATTTATGCAGAATCTAAAATATACGCAATAAGTACACTCATGGCCCTCCAGGCGTATTGTAATATGAACAAACTCACGGTTAATAACAACAAAACAAAATACACTATATTGAAGAAAGGTCAGATCAGCACAAAAATCCTATGTCAGAATAGCTATTTGTGATACAAGTGCGCAAAATAGGTGATTGTGTACGAGCGTGAATATCGCAGCATAAGCCGGAGGCTCGAAGCATAAGTCGGTGGTTAGCGCACGAGCGAAGCGAGTGTGAAAACGTAGACGAGTGCTTCGAGTTGCAGGCGAATGATGCAATCACACGAGTTAGCAATCACCTATGCGCACGTTTATCACACGCTATTTTTTGCAACGCCCGTCCGAGAAAGTTGTGTTCGGAGTTGACGAAAAATAATAATCTTGAAAGAAAAGATTTTTAAATTTCGTAAACTGTTTTTCTTTTAAACAAAAATTTAAAAAAAAATGTTGAAAAAAAATTTCTGAAAAAAATTTTTTTTGGAAATAAGATGTTTGAAAAAAAAAA
>CAKNWT010258609.1:0-12556 GCA_932066315.1 Andricus coriarius
AAAATGTATGTATCAACGGGTTAAGTTAAAAATGTATCTTTTTTAGTTAAAAATTAGTTTTTTTTTCTTAATGAAAATATATTTGTTTCACTGCAAATATATGTATTCCACTTTTGTTTGATAATTGACCTTTTTTACAAAAAATGTAATAGTTGACATTTCAAACAAGAAAAGCGTTTCGGTTTAAATCAGATTAAGCAGTTAAATCGTTCCGAAAAGGACGAATTTCCTACAAAGCAGGTGAATCCCCAATTAAAAGAGAAGAATTTGCAACCAAACGTTTATTTGCATTTTTAGCCAATAATATGAGTTTTCTACGAATTAGCTGCATTTTTAACCAAATAGTTACATTTTCATCCAAGAAGGTGAATGTTCTAAACAGGAGATTAATTTCCTGACAAAAATATGAATTCTCAACAAAATACTGTTTGGAAAAATTAATTTTTTACCAAAAAGACGAATTTTCAACAAATGACATAAATTTTCAATTAAATAGTTTAAACAGTGGATATGATGTTAGTCCACATTTTATTTGGCTGATTTTTAGTTTATTTTTGTTAGTTTCTGCAAGTTCTTAACTAAATAGTTAACTAAAATAATACGTGAGTAGGATCTGAAATTGAAAAAGAGTGTTTAATTACGAACCTAATAATGTTAAGTTATTCTAAAATTGAAAATAGTTTATAAAGTTTCAATCGGACTAACTATTAAGGCTTTGGAATTGAAACAGTTGAATTTTCAACATGTTAAGCTCTGTAAATTGTTTAATTTTGAACATATTTACGATCATCTTGTAAAATAAATTATTGCTGCATTTTTAATCGAACTAAAATGTTATTTAAAAAAAGCAATCATTAATTTTTATTTACATTTGATCAACGTAAAACGCGTTTTAGCGAACATTTTAAATTCAAACGCTTTCAATTTTCAATTGTTAAAGCTTGAAACCTGCATTATAAATTCTTCAGATTGAAAATATACGCTCACAAATGACGACCTAAAATTGGATATTGTTAAAGTATAATATTTCAGAATTATGCATTGTCAACTAAATGATCTGATAATTGAAAAAGCCAAAAGTTGAATTGGCCATTTAAAAAAAGTTGAAATGTAACGTATTTTTATTTAATTTTTAATTATAATAATAATTCATCATGTGGTATGAAATTTGTGATATTTTAAGTGATTGGACAGAAATTTCTTCTAAAAATTTGTAAAATTCCAGGTCAAAAAATAAACTTACTCTCATTTCCCGGCTTTTCCCGGTCCTAGCAAATTTCCAGTAATTTCTCGGTGCAGCGGCCACTCTGATTTTGATTATATTTTTTTAAATTGTTATGTATAGCTATTTTCGTAAGAAAAAAATGTAAAGCGAAACTTTAATTTTCTGAGACCTATTACATCTGCGATATCATGACACATTTAGAAATGCTACAAGTGAATACAAAAGTTGAGTTCTTTGGGGAATTTTCAATTTCAGAGAATCTTTCTCTTATCTGAAATAATCAAATTTTTTAAAATTTAAACAATTTTTATACAGAAATCCAGATTTTGATAATTATTGAATGAGTAGGCTCCATTTCCTTTGCAAAATTAATTTAGATTCCTGCCAATGACTCTTTGCAACGATACCTTGCCAATTGACAAAAAATGTTTATTATTTGGCCAATGTTTAGAAACACATGCACGGTTTGACTCTATGTTTATTATCTTTTTTTTTGCGTTTTTTGTACAAACTGTCAGGCAGATGAAGAATCATATGCGTTTTAATATTATTTTCAAGTTTCAATTGCAGGATTTTTTTTAAACAAATCACATATAAAATTTTTGTTCAAAATACCTGAAAATCATTTTAGAAATGTTATCAGTAATAAAGAAATTCGTGTAAAAAGTTATTTACCTCGCCGCTACATGCAACAAGAGATAGACAAAGATTCCATTTTTTTTGTTCCTGTAAGTTCAAAATGGTCCTTCTTACAAAAAAAGTTTAGCAGACTCTGTATGAGCATGTCCAATTGTCCACACTTCACACATGAGCATTAAAATTGTATGGGCTTTTGATACTCACCATATGGCCATATCAGCCTCCCTATAGGTTTTTCTTTTTCATAATAAACATTTTTCGCTGAAACTTTACAAAATGATTTAAAAAAAAACATAAAGAGGCATGTCTGCAAACTGTTTATTTATTTTTTTTAAATTAAAGAAACCGTAATTTCTATCTTACTGACGTCAAAATGTTTTTTATTTTAGAAAAAGAACAGTTGGCAGACATCCAGCTTCATGTTCTTAATTATTTCCCAAAGTTTCCGCAAAAAATATTTCTTACTGTGTACAGGAGTGAGTTGCTCATATGGTAAGTATTACCTGCCTTAAAGCAAAAACTGCCCTTAGAGCACAGTTTTAATTAATAGAGAATGTAAAATTCAGTCGCTTATTTTTATTCATTATGGTTTGATGGCGAGGATATCTGAAGCTACCAATTTATGCTCTGTCGTATCAACCATTGCGATACCTTAGTACTTACATGTGTTATGATGTAAATAAGCCATAGTACAGTTTGTACTAGGAATCGTACTCGTTAACAAATGCACCATCTTAACGACAGACAAGAAAGGGAAGATATTATCAGATTTATGCCGGCTTATCTTCAAAACCGTAATAAGTAACAAAATAAATAGCAGAAATTAAAAAAGCTATTTGAGATAATCATCGTCAGCAATGTAAAACAAATGTGATCGAGGATCCCTATAAAATTATGCCTAGATTAGACCTTGTTTATGAGACTGTGGATAAATAATAATTACTCGTTGC
Source organism: Andricus coriarius (assembly GCA_932066315.1). Classification (NCBI taxonomy): domain Eukaryota; kingdom Metazoa; phylum Arthropoda; class Insecta; order Hymenoptera; family Cynipidae; genus Andricus; species Andricus coriarius. The sequence goes on from CAKNWT010258609.1 coordinate 2,815, forward strand.
ACAAGAAAATATCAGGAGAATAAAAAGTTTTTATTTTTTTCGAAAGTTTCATGGCAACATTTTCTACTAATTGACTTCTTTGTATACAAAAATGGTTAAAAATAAGAAGTTGATACTGAAAAATTGCTACCAGGAAAGAAAAGAAAGAGAGACGAAAATACAAGAAGAGTTCAAACTTTAGTTATTTCTGCAAGTCTGTCGCCATCTACTGGACCTCGGAAACATTACTTCCCCCAACAGTGGCTATCAGCGTAGACGGAACCTTCCCTCTACGCTCTCACCTACCTGGAAAATTTGCCTAACGGTCCTCAGTAGAAAAGCTCTTTAGTGGCCAGTCCTCCGTGAAAAGACCGAGGAAAAACCTGTGATCACTTTCAACGGTAGCCCAACCTTATCTCTGCACGGTCTTTCATCGGTCTCCGAACGGTGTATTTTCGTAAGGGAGAATATATATACTCACAAACCGAAAAATTTATTAAAGACAACCCTCAATTATACATTATAAAATCTGATGAAAGCCGAAAAACAGTAATAATAGAAATGCAAGAATACAATCAAAAAATGAAAACACTTCTCGATGACAGACAGACGTACGAGACAATAAAAAATCCGACGAAAGACATACAAAGAAGTTTAAACATAATGGTTAAAGAATGGTTAGAAGGAAAAATGATTAAAAAAAGAACTTATTATCAGTCACGAAGTACTAACAGTCGACCACCAATAATACAGTCAACTTTCTTTTATTCTACAGTTCGTTTATTCTACAGTTCGCTTATTCTACACCCCATATACACGCTTATTCTAATTTACGCAGTTTCGTAATCTCCCACTATGGTCCCGAAGAGCGGGAAGCCTTGAATTGAGTATTTTTTTACGATGTCATGTGAATACGTCTCACAACGTTTTCGAGAAAATATTATAAACGTGAAAGTGGTAAATGTACAAATAGTAATATTTCTCAAATATAGAATATATTTTTTTAGTTATGTTCCATTCTTTTGTCGATTCACGACTTTTCAGTTTCGCGAAATAAAGTAAAATATCCTAAATGTCAGGTGAGTCGTACTCTAACCTCAAATTTCGGGCAGTGGCTTGTATTTGGTGAAACTGAAAGGTCTTCAACCGATAAAAGGACGAAGAAACAGAATTGCGCAAATGCATTCTACACTTGAAAAGGTTACTATGTAGACCTTTATAACTTACGTCATGCCACAAAACTCACGATTCCGCGAAATATTTGCGTCGTTTTTTGATTCTATATTTTGATGGATTTTCAGTTGGCAAATTGTCGTACGGCAACAAAAACACTAAAGCTAAAAACGACTAACGGACCGCGACTTTTTCAACTGCACAATTAGCCGGATATCCACCCGCCTGAACCGTTTCCATAATATTACGTAATATATGTACTCGACAGAGTACTCACACACTCGGCCGTTCCGAGGCGAGAGACGCAACCGTCTCTGGGCCTACGCGCTGCTGGCGTGGGCCAGCAGTTCTAGGAATGTTGAGTGTATTTATTTGTATTATCATTGATTTCGAATCTCCCGCGCTTTTCAGTTCTAAAAGTTGCATACAGGCGACCCATCGATATAAGAATGGAGCAGCCAATGAGCGTGGTTGATAAAAATAAAACTGCCGAATCTCGGTAGAGCAAAGGGTAGAGTTGGGGCCCCTCCAGTCTTATAATAACCGAACGCAAACGTTTCAAGACTATTTACAATTTATTCAAGCAATTGGTCTCTGCATGGAAAATGCATATTTACAATTCGATCTTCAAATATACAAACAAAAAGAACGGAACCCCGATGGGTTCGCCCATATCGTTAGTGGCAGCAGGATTAGTCATGCAAAATATAGGCGAAAAAATCCTGAAGAACATAAAAAAGCTTCTTTTCTATTATCGATACGTCGATGATTCGATATTGTGTGCCAAAAAAGACCAAGTACATACCATTCTAAATGAATTCAACAAAATAGGTGGATCTTTAAAATTTACTCTAGAAAACCCAAACAATAAACATATTAGATGTTTAGATATAAATCTAATTTTTCAGAAAGGCTTCATTGAAATAGATTGGTGTCAAAAACCATCTGCAACTGGCCAAACATTATATTATTTATCAAATCACCATTTAAACCATAAGAAGGGGATAATTTTGTCAATGTTAGACAGAGCTATAAAACTTTCAGAGCCTGAGTTCTACCCTAAAAATATTGCCATAGTTACACCAAATTTTTTGAATAATAACTGCTCGTACCATTTTATAAAAAAAAAATTAAATTAAAGATTAAAAACGTACAACACTAATATCTCGCAATTGAAAAAAAGAAAGAAATTGATTTAAAAATAATACTACTAGTACCGTTTGCCAAAGAACTATATCACCCAATTTTAAACATTTCTAAAAAATGAATCATCGATACGATTTTTTCCATTAAAACTAAATTACAACAAACTCTACTACATATACCAAAAGATTCGACACCAAAGTTTGAAAAAACAAATGTTTTACACAGAATAACCTGTATAAACTGTGTAAAGGAAATATAAGCCAAAAAAAGAGACCATTAAAGACTAAAATATCTGAATATCGATCGGATCAAAATCATCATCGAAACAAGTTAGGAATGTAAAACAATTATTGCAATAGAAACGTTATGGAAATGTTTTACATTCTTAAAAATATGAACTCGGTAAACTTACGAACAGACACAGAGCATTTAAGAGTAATTTATCATGATTTAATCGAAACTTGCGGTTAAGTTCCTTTTCTTATCAACGGACCTGACGCATGCGCATTCACTTATTTCTAACGTTAGTTCATACACTCTGAAGGTTTTTGGAGCAGCACAAAAATGTAGCTCTACACTATTTTTTACGCTTATGATTAGTTTAAACAATAGTCACACCATTTTTCACACCAACTTATAATAGTAAAATCAAAAACAATAGTGAAAATAGCAAACTAGAAACCGTTAAATACTATTTTTTTTAATAAGTCCAAATACCTATTTCACATTTAGTGAGCTTATGAACAGTTTAAGGAAAATTATATTTTTTTGACTTCTTAAATATATGAGAACTACCACTCATTTTTAATATTTAATTTGGATGAAGAGTACACACTGCGGTAAGTTCAAAAATAAAATTAGCAAATCAAAAATGTATTCATCGATAATAGTGATAAAGTGAAGCTACCGCGCGTTAGGTCCCTTTCTTCGCGGACAGTCACATATGTATCCATATTCATGACATGCTCCATTGTTTGACATAGTCCTGATGAGGCTGTGGTTCCGCAGCGAAATCTACTTCAATTCTTAACTATATTACATGAATTTTACAAGGACCAAAGGCCATCAATCACTACCACCTTTATACATTTATTCTTATAAATCGGTCTAATTCGAAAAACAAATTAAATTTAAACGTATGGCTTTCTCATATAGAAAGCTTTCTAGTGATAAAAAATGACGAATTTCATATTTTGACATGGAGTGACTTATTATGTGAGAGCCAACACAATTTTTTATAAATCATGTGTCACAAGACGTAAATGGCATGAAACTGGAGGTCACAAAATGGGAAGCAACTATAGTTTTAGAAAGTAGCAGCAAATTAATTGATGAAATATCTTGATTCAAGAGGTCCATCAAGCCAGCACCTCCACGATCGAAGTTCCTATATTTCTTTGTATGAGAACTTTGTGCTTTTTTTGGGCTGCATTGCCGATTTTTGGGCACCACTACTTTTTCCAAAATTTAAATTTGGAGTGGAGGTGCTGACTTGAATCAAGCCAGCACCTCCACTATATAAAAATTTAGAAAAATTAAAAATCAAACACAACAGAATTTTGGGCTTTTTTGGGATCTTGAACGCGCCAACAATTAATTTACAAAAACCACCCCTAGTGAAATTAAAACTACCCCCTATGTACAAACTCAAACTCGGGAAAAACGAAGTACACCAGAATTTCGGGCTTATTTTGGGATCTTGAATGCACGAAAAAAAATTCAAAAAAACACCACCCCCTAGGTGAAAAAACAACCCCATTGCAAAAAATAAAATCTGCAAGTCATATCTGCGTTGTGTAGAGGGGTTGCTTTTCAACTGTAAGGTTTGGAGCCCAAAAATTGGTGTCGATATTTTTCAGGAGCTCAAAAATCTGAGACTCCATTTACACTGTAAAATTCTGAAATAGATAATTTTTTGACAATGTCATATGGACGTGGCGTCAAGGGGTTGCTTTTCGACTGTAAGGGTTGGAGCCCAAAAATCAGTGTTGGTATTTTACACTGTAAAATTCTGTAAAAGATTATTTTTTGACAAAGTCATATCTACGTGGTGTCAAGGGGTTGCTTTTCAACTGTAAGGGTTGGAGCCCAAAAATCAGAGACTCTATTTTCACTGTAAATTTCTGAGAAAGATTATTTTTTGACAAATTCATATGTACGTGGTGTCATATAATGCCTTTCAACAGTAATGGTTGGAGCCCAAAAATCAGTGTTGTTACCTTTGTGGAGCCCAAAAATCTGAGACTCTATTTACACCATAAGTTTCTAAAAAAGATTATTTTTTAGGCTTAAACGCATTTCAGGGTACCATCGAATACCTGACGGCCTGGCGAACCTTTTCTATTGTTTTGCGCTCCGCCTCGAACAAACTGGAGCTTGAAGCTCGCCGAGGCGTTGTTGTGCTCAACCGGAGGCTACTCTGAACTTTGCAATGGTACCTTTAACATTTAAATGGCTCTGTCCCGCACAACCATGGAGGAGGTCGAGGCGTTTTAGAATAATTTTAGTATAAAATTCAGCTGTTTGGTTGTAAATTAACTTTTTTGTTGAAATTACATATTTCAGGGTTGAAAATTTAACTGCTGTATAAAAAATTTGTCTTTTTTGCTTAGTACTTCAGCAATTTAACAGAAAATTTAACAGTGTGTTTTTTTGAATTTTTTTTTCGTGCATTTAGGAGCCCAAAGTAAGCCCAGAATTCTGGTGTACTTCGTTTTTTCCGAGTTTGAGTTTGTACATAGGGGGTAGTTTTAATTTCACTAGGGGTGGTTTTTGGAAATTAATTGTTGGCGCGTTCAAGACCCAAAAAATTTGAAGTAAATCATATTAATTTTTTTATCGCGCAGGTTTGGAAATAAAAAACGTATGATTTCTGATTTATTTTGTGTATTTTTTGAAATCATAATTTAGAATTTAGATACCCCTTAAAAAGAAGTAAATTTTATTTCCTTTGCAGCGGGTTTTTCTTAATTTGACAGACTTCCTCGCTGATTTCTTGGAAACGGTAATATCTGCCTGAATGAAACTGCAAATTGAACTGTATGGCATATATAAATATTGGAATAAATAAGGGATAGATTACTAGATAGGGTAAAAAGATATAGGTGAAACATATGTTCACGATGCAACTTTATTAACTTTAATACTATAATGAAATTCTGAATTCTCCAATGAAATAGTGAAGTCTATAATGAATGAGTTAAACACGTATATTACAGATCTCTTGATCTCACTTTTGACTTCATTATAAATCATTTTCTTTGGTAAATCAATAGCTATATCGTAAGTTACATAGTAGGTTAGATACATAAGGTACTTCATATAATATCAAAATCTCACCCACAAAAATGTATGGACGAGTTTTCAGTATAAATAATAAGACTTGTTAAAGCCAATATGAATAAATGGAATGCTGAATGCATGTTTAGCCATCTGTATAAACTTATATTGTAAATAATGATAATCACGTCATTCATATCTCAATGCAGGTAGTTTTAAATTGAATACATATTACTTATATCACAAAGAACCAGTATTCTTTTATATCGCAGACTTTTACAACTGTCGTTTTTTCAAGCATTATTTTAACAATAAATAAAAATAATAATAATAATACATGAATGAGTATTTACAGCCTATTGCCATTTTTTTAAAACAATTGACTTTTTAAAATTGTGAATAGCAATTCCTTTGAACTCAGACATATCCTTAAAACTAACACTTGTACCCGTGTAGGAATGGTAACCGGGATCCGACCGGGAGCCGGCCGGATAGCCCCAGTTTAAACCGGGAGCCGGCCGGGGATACTGGCCGGGATCCGGCCAAAAACGTCACGGTAAACTGGTCGAATCCCGGCTTTCATACCGGCCGGGATCCGGTTGGGTAACCGGGCCACAGACCGGTTAAAAATTTTTGCTTCAGGCGAGAAATTGGTAACTTGAAATGTCTTTTAAGGCTCATCGTAACGAATACGGTGAATTTTAAATGTGAAATCAAGTTATCAAATTCTCGCGATGAAATTAGAGAAGAGTTTCAACCACTGATGCTAGAATCTCCTAGCCATTGTTTTATTTTGGAAACCACGTGGTGATTTGAGGTTAGGAAGTAGGAAATGAAAAAATGAATACACAACACTATACTTTATTATAAAATAACAAATTTGTAGATCTTTTTTATATGCACAACTTTTGTTTTGTCACCATTTTCCATATCTTGCGTAGTTTGACCGCAAAATTTAATTTTTGATTTTTCATTATTTTTTTTTGCAATCAAAATTAGAATTTTTGATTTTTTGTAAAATTCAAAAAGTTGTTATGACAATATTGTAGGGTGTTCAAAAAGCAACGATTTTTACCTCCAGAGTTTTTTTCATATCGTGCGTTTTTTGGCTTAAAATGTTAATTTTCATTTGTTTTTTGGAATTTTGTAAATGCTATAACTTCGGTAATTTTTTTTCTATCAAAAAAAGTCATTGAAATATTTTGTTCGCCTTTTTGAGTACTATAATAATCCGTCTATAGCATTTTTAAATATTGGAAAAAAGTGTTCTCAAAAATTTTCAAAATGTGCTCACATTTTGAATTTGTATCCAAAATGGCTGGCTAACGAACTTGACCTTTATTTTAGGACACTTAAAGAGTATACCAAAGCCCAATCCAATCCAATCGGCAATAAAAAGTTTTTATTTTCGAGGGGGAAAAGGGACTATGAACAAAATTTACCCCACCCCAACCTCCTCTCCCAGGGTTAATTTGAAAGTACGAAATAACCCTTTCCCCCCACCCCCGCCACCTGGGTGGGAGGTTGGTGTAAATTTGTTCAAAGTCGCTTTTCTGCCTTGAAAATAAAAAATTTTTATTACAGATATTTTTTCATAGGATGCGTATTTTTTATATATTTTGATGTCTCAAGATAAAAAAATACCTGGTAGTAAACCATTGACACAAAAAACTGGTATTCTTTTTGTTTGCGAAATCTCTGACTACTGTAAATGGACTTGTTTTTTTTTTTTTAATATTATTACGAATTCAGAGTATTTTTTCAATTTCAGTTCATAAATCTGTCAGATCTTAAGGTAATTCGGGATTTGATTTTCCGTCATTAGCTACTTCTACTTCAGACTGTTTGACGTTAGAAGCAAAATCAAGTTTTACATAATCAAATTCAACTTTCTTGTCGTCTTCGTCTTCACCAAGAGTGAAGTTGACATCCGTCGAAGTGCATGAGAGAGAATTCATCTGCGACTTCCATCCTCATATTTATTGCAAAAGTACACATCAGGAAACATGCATCCGTTTTGCCATATTGATAATAATCTGTATGATTTCACTGGTGTTTGGCAAAGCACAAGTATCGTTGCCACCGGCGTAGCCAGGAATTTTTTCGAAGAGGGGGGGGGTGAACTTAGGAAGGTCAAAAAATGGTATCCGAAAAATAAAATATCTTAATATTGAAGTTAACAAACATAATTGTTTAACAATTTTTAATCGTTTTCAATAATATTCTCTTTGAATAATGGTAGAAAGTTAAGTTTTTTTTTAATTTTCAACTTTTTGTCTGCTTTTCACTTAGAGTGTGGTAATAATGAATGAAATTCAACAAAAATAATGGGTTTAACAAGTTATCATTGTTTATAACTATCTCCTATAGTAGTTAGTTAGTTAGTTAGTTGTAATGTGGGTGGGGGGCCCCGTGCAGTGCCCCCCTGGCGCTCAAGCTATGAAGCCTATTGTGCCACACCCGTGTTTATTCTCAAGGCAGTACTCCGAATCTGGCCAATCTTTGCCGAGTGTTTTTGGATCTCGGTAGGATTCGTTGTTACCCACGTTCTGAAATTATACCTCTCAGGTGCCAGGCATATTTATCGCACATTAAATGGCGTCCTACTTGTTTGTGGCCAAGTGGCCCCCACCCACTCTGCCATTCGGCAGCCTCCCTAGCAGTCTAGGGTGGACGGAGCGATCCCTCTGAGGTCATCAGTTAGATGCACAGATTCAAAGCACTGTTCTGGTGTGTTATGTAAGCATGTGTGTGTGTGTTCATTACTCGAAATTGGCCAGCGACCGCCGAGCAAGAGGCCCCCGTAGGTGCCTCAAGCACAGGAGTCCCCCGAAGGAGCCTCGAGTGCAAGAGTCCCCCGTACAAGCCTCAAGCGCAAAGAGATCGCTGACGCATTTTCGAGTCTTCTCAAAATCGGCTTCGACCCCCCAAGGTTAGGCCCTCGTTAGAGCCCATTTATCCTTGGTAAGGTATCAGCTTTTTCTGAGGGGACCTACAGTTTAAGGTGGGTTCCGAACCACCGAAGCCCCGGTAGAAGTACATAGACCATTTCGCTGGCCCAACCACCCACGCAAATTCAACTTTTTTTGGGCCTAATATTTAGTGCAGGATTTGTTCAAATTTGTACAACCAAAATTAGAGTTTGTTTAACACCGGAAGTACCTGATAACTCAAAAAAACACTGGCCGGGCCAGCGAAACGTTTCGCTGGCCCCGACATGATCCGAAATTAACTTTATATGGGCTTATTATTTTCGCCTTAAATTGTTCAAATTTGTGCAACCAACTTCAACCCTAAAAACTACCCCCTATGCGGCAAACGCCATGGCCGGGCCAGCAAAACGATTCGCTTATCCCGAAATTATCCAAAATCAAGTTTATAAGAGCGTATTATTTTCGTCTTAATTTGTTCAAATTTGTGCAACCAACTTCAACCCCTAAAAACTACCTCCTATGCTGCAAACGCCATGGCCGGGCCAGCGAAACTACTTGCTTACCCCGAAATTATCCAAAATCAAGTTTATACGGGCGTATTATTTTCGTCTTACTTTGTTCAAATTTTTTCAACCAACTTCAACCCCTAAAAACTACCCCCTATGCGGCGAACGCCATGACCGGGCAAGCGAAACGATTCGCTTATCCCGAAATTACCAAAAATCAAGTTTATACGAGCGTATTATTTTCGTCTTGATTTGTTCGAATTTGTGCAACAAACTTTAACCCCTAAAAACTAATCCCTATGCGGCAAACGCCATGGCCGGGCCAGCGAAAAGATTCGCTTATCACGAAATTATCAAAAATCAAGTTTATACGAGCGTATTATGTTCGTCTTAATTTGTTCAAATTTGGGAAACCAACTTCAACCCCTAAAAACTACCCCCTATGCTGCAAACGCCATGGCCGGGCCAGCGAAACGACTTGCTTACCCCGAAATTATCCAAAATCAAGTTTATACGAGCGTATTATTTTCGTCTTAATTTGTTCAAATTTGTGCAAACAACTTCAACCCCTAAAAACTACCCCCTATGCTGCAAACGCCATAGCCGGGACAGCGAAACGATTCGCTTACCCCGCAATCATGCAAAGTCAAGTATATAAGAGCGTATTATTTTCATCTTAATTTGTTCAAAATTGTGCAACCAACTTCAACCCCTAAAAACTACCCC
>CAKNWT010258618.1:0-14536 GCA_932066315.1 Andricus coriarius
GTATCTCATTAAAAACAAAACAATACTTTAATTTATCTCTAAGTGAGTCATGCTCAACATTGAAAAAGAAAGTTTTGAACATTTCAAAAATAAGATGAAAAGTTGGTTTATTTAATTAACATAATATTCAGATATGTAAGAAAAAATAAAGTATTAAAAATATTAAGAAAACTTTCTAAAAACAGGCAACAGAAAAATTTTTTCCAAAATGATAATAAGAGTCTATATAAAAATTAAATTATCAAAAAGATTTTTTTGAAGAATTGTATGTAAAAACTATTTTTCTTGAAAGTAAAAATAAAAAACATTTGAAAAAATTAAAAAATAACAAAATATGATAAACAAAGAAATTTTTGTAATCAAATAATGTATTAGTTAAAAATAAAAGTACTCAATGGTACATAATCAGTATATGCACATATCTATATATATGGCATCTTCCTCAGATAACCTTTCATCCTTGACATTGACCAGGATTGTGTGCTTCAGAATGTGCCTTAACCAAAATACTAGTTTTTTATCACAAAAAGAAGTTTTCATTTACCCTAAAATGCGTTCTCTGTATCTAAAGACAACTAGAACGGGTTCGGGACGTTGCAGTTTTTCCCCACCTAGGTGGGTGAATTTGAGAATGCCCGCACCTAGTTCGAAGCGCTCTCACCTAGTTCGGGGCATTTACAAATGCCCGCTCCTAGCTTTGTGCGGTTTAAACGCCCATTGGGCGTTTTCGGGTTCGGCGCCTAACATATGTATTGTATATATTGTATATATCTTGTTCTACAGTAAGGCTAGATGCGTTTTTTTCTGAAATTTTTACCTTTTTGTTAACTTTTTACTTAGTGGGATAATAATTAATGCAAGTTAACAAACATAATTAAAAAAAAAATGTATTATTGTTTATAACTATCTTCTTCTAGAAAAATGCTAGTAAGTTGCAGGTTTTTCTTAAATGTCCAACTTTTCTTTGATTTTTACAGTTAAGAACGAATATGATATATCAATATAATATTTGTTTAAACAATAACGCTCTCAAAAAATACTTCCAGGAAAATTTACAGTTGATATGACCCATATAGAAGATTTGAAGAATATTTCCAAAATCTGTTTTATTTCAGAAAAATATATTCACAAAAAAGAAAGAGATTGTTTAAAAAATGATTCTCTCTAATGTATATTTATTATTTGTTCACAACTGAAAATTCAAAGCAAAGGTAGAAAATTCATAAAAAACGCAAATGTCTAGCATTAAATAGGAGAAAATGATTATATACAGTAATAATTTGTTTAAACAAGTATGTTTTCTCAATCGCAGTAATTATCACTTCACTGTAAGTGGAAAGTGGACAAAAAGTTAAAAATTAAAAAAAAAACAGCAACTTTCTAAGATTATTCTAAGAGAATATTATTATAAATAATAAGAAATGGTTTAAACAATTGTTTTCGTCAAAATTAATTGACTATTACCTCTCTCTAAGTAAAAAGTTGAAAGTAAGTTGAAAAATTCGGAAAAAAACGCGACTTTCAAACTCTGTTCTAAAAGAAAATTGCTAATAACAATAATAAATGGTTTTAAGAATTTCTTGAAACATCCGATTATCAGTAGATAGTAGTTATTTATGTATTGAAAATAATTTTAATTATAAAAATCACACAAAAATCATAATTAGCAACAAAAACTCGCAAAATCTGATTTTTTATTAATGGGGTAATTATTCATTTGTATTCTATAGCTAATTATTAAGAGAAATATTGACTTTCAACTTAATTTACATAATATTGACGATTCTAAATAAAATTTACGAAAACGTATTTTTTTTCTCATGAGAAATACGTGTAATTTGCATTTTAAGCATTTTTAAATTTTAAATTAAAAATTTTTTTTAGCCAAACTTGTTGAAAGTTTTAAATTATCACCACCATATTGGTTCCGCCTTTTAAAATTTTTTAATGTTGGCACCATATTTGTGATTAGTGACTCCAAAGAACCCCGCGTAACTATTTTTAGTTAAATATGTGGACTTTTTGAATTTAAAAAAAAATTCTAGGCCGCCTGGCCCATAGTGGGACGTCTGTCTGTAAAGATTAATTCAAATATGAAGAGTATCCAAAAATTCCCAAAATTTCCGGAAAGTTTCCCTAATTTATCTATTATTTTTTTATTTTGCATTTATTTATTTTTTATTCATTCATTTTATTTATTTATTTCTGTAATGTGTCTGTAATTTATGGTAATTAATCGCTTTGAGTTGGTCCAATCTGTCAAAGCGATTCACTGATCGCTTGAGCATCACTTTTTGTCAGCCTAAAATGTGAGCTCATAGATGTGTAATTTCTATTATTTAACTCTGACGTCACTCTTTGGCTCCCTCTAACAATATTCCATATACTCTGGAGTCAATTTTCTAAGTATGAAAAAATAAGTTGGATCCCTAAATTATTTGCTAGCATTTCTCAAATATCGTGTATATAGATTTAAATTCCCCGAGTACCTACCGCATTTCTTATTGCTTGTTACAATTAGTTTTTAAGCAAGAGCTCCAAACCGTCTTTTTCAGAAAGTATAAAAATTCAAAAAATATAACATATTATAAATATAATAATATGTTATAAATATATAATATATTATTCATAGCTTCCAATTTTTGTGTACACCGATTGCAAGTGATTGCGAGTGATTTCGTGTAATTTTCAGAATTTGAATTAAGAGTAGTCACTAGTGAATTCATGTGAATATAAGTGATTTAGAAGATTTTAGGTGATTTGAGGTGATTGCAGTGCTATCAGATAAAGTTATATATTCTAAGTGATTGCCTGTGAATTTAAGATATTTCAGGTGATCGCAGTGGTTGCAGGTAAATTGAGTGATTGCAGGTACCTGGGAGTAATTGCAGAGGATTACACCTGTCTCTTTGTCGGACGTGATTTTGAGAGAATAAAAGCGAAAGGATGGTGATTTCAGTGGAATGCAAGTTAAATGCTTAGTGACTGACCTAATTTCAGGAAATACAATCTGAGTATAAAGTGATTTAAGGGGAATGCAGTGACTGCAGGTAAATCGAGGGATTTCAGTTGACTGTCAGTGATTGAAGATGATGGCAGGTGATTGCATGTGATTACGGAGCAATTGAAACTCATTGCATGTGACTTTATTTTACTGCGCGCGATGTCAAATAATATCAGGGCTATTTCAAGATGATTTCGAATGATCGCAATAACATTTGTACACTGATTGTAGGACTATGTACTCCTCGACAAATAAAGAATTAAATTCCAAAATGTTTTAAATTACTTCGACTGGAAAAAATATTTTTTCCGACCTAATCGATCAAATTATTTCATGACATTATCAGAACTAAAACCAAAATCCAAAAAAAATTTATAGGAAATTTCCATTGAGCAGGTTGATGATATTTAAAAACTGAAAGTAATTTGGCTTAATGGTATAATAATAATTATTTTTATTTTTAATTTGTTATTTATTACTGTTACTTTAAAGTTCATAAAAATTAAATGAAAATGCGCGAATGAAAATTTTGTAATAAGTTGTGGAAAGGAGAATTTATTGAGCAAAAAATAAGATAAACAGCAAGGAAAAAAGGTATGTTCTATATAACCTACATAGGTGAGTAAAACATACATTTAGATTATTCTTGAAGGATGATTTTTTTGCCGTGAACACCATATTGTTTCAGAATTCCGTAATCTTCTTCTAAAAATATGTTAATGCTTCCTTTTTTTTTAAATAGAACAAAAAAAAAATTTACTATACAGTCAATTATTCTGAAGATCTCACGAAGGAAATGACTGCGGTTTGCATTTTTTTAATTCGATTAAATATTTTAAAGTCCTGGTCAAGTTAATGAATAATGCAGGGGAATGTTTTTTTATCAACTGGAGGAAAAAAATATAGCTTGACAAAATTTAAATAATAATTAGTATCTATTAACAAACTTTTATTTCATTCTATTATTATAGGACATGCAAGAGTTCTTTACTTATGAGTAACCCATAGAGTTTAATTATACTGGAATTACGATATTTTTCCAGCGTAAGTAATACCAAAATTATTTAATTACAATATTAACATTCTTATTGAATGATTGCATATAGTTTGAATTCTTCAATTGTTCAAATTCCAAGTAAATAATAACTTCTTTAAATTCCTCTCAATGAGAAATGAAAATAAACGCCAAACTGTTGGAAGCTTAAGCTAATCATATTACGCTTTTTCAAGATGCAATATTTAATAAGTTTTATAAAAACTTATAAGAATATTTAAATGTATTTACTTGTAAAATTAGGATATTATTTTAGAATTAACTCGATTTAATTTTAACACAAAAACAAACTAAATTTATAATAGAACCTCCTAAATTAATTCGATTATAATTCTTGAAAAACTATAATCAGACTGTCTAAGACAGAAATGCTGTGACATATTCCAGGATTTATTATTAAGGTTATTTCAACTCTTGATGTAGAGTTAAGTAAGAGTTTCAACCTTGTCAGGTTTTAAAATATACCATAGTGATTACAGAAACATTCATTTTTAAATATATCATTAGTATTACAAAAAATATATGCATAAAAGCAGCAGACTGTCATATATCAACAATATTTTTTAAATGATTAAAATAGCGTAAGATTTAAAGAATGTTTTTAAGAAAATATTCATTTAAAATAATGGTTAAATAATACAAATATGTATGTTTTCTAACATTATCAGTGAGTACATGGCATATCTCACATGCTCTAAAATTATGTTTTTAATCAGGATTTTATTTCAGTACTCTACCGAGTACTGAAATGAGAAATCGACTTTTCGTTCCTTGAAGCTGTTCGTTTGCTTAATACTCGCAAATAGTTACTAGTAAGATTTTTAAATATGACTATTTACTTTAAATTTTTATCACTTTGTTTACGATAAATTTTCGTTTAAGCCGAAATCGTATAATAATTTCAATTTAAAAGAAGATTAAAAATTTTAAAGAAGAATTAAAAATATGCTAAACTCACCCCTACCAAAATAATGGAATGTTACATTACCGTGCGTGTATTTGAAAAATTTATTTGTAAACCATGTTTCCCATGTAGAAACATTCCCTGGAAAGTACTCCACGGAAATTCTATGGAATTTCCAGTTGAAAATTCCGTTAACTTTCCGTGGAAATCCCACTAACTTTCCGTCTGCAAATTGCAGCCTGTAATGGACTGAGGAAGTTCCTAAAAATTACTTTACCGTCGTCCCAATACATTCCGTTTGCACTAGGTGTACACAATACATCTCCCTCGAGGAAGTTGAGTTCTAACTGAAGATAGACCGCACCCAAACCACTTTTCTCATGCCCCGTCATCATACAACAACTTCCAAGTACATCAGGTGTAAAAAATACATCTCCCTCGAGGAAGTCAAGTTCTTAATCAAGATTGACCGCACGTCATAATCCACTTTTCTCATGACCCGTCATTATACAATAATTTTCAAGTGCACCGTGTGTAAAAATACACCTGGTACTTATGGCACTTGAAAGTTGTTGTGTAATGACGGGTCATGAGAAAAGTGGGTTGGGTGTGACCAATCTTCACTTAGACTTCAACTTCCTTGAGGAAGATGTATTTCTTACACCTGGTGCACTTGGAAGTTATTGTATGATGACGGGTCATGAGAAAAGTGGGTTATGTGCGGTTGGGACCACGGTCGAGACCTCCGGAATCGACCAGGGGTAGAGGTGCTGATATTAAAGTGTTTGCTGGGAACTTCCTGAGTCCATTACAGGCTGCAATTTGCATATGGAAAGTTAGTAGAATTTCCACAGAAACTCTACGGAATTTTAACTGGAATTCCTGTAGAATTTTCGTGGCGAACTTTCCAGGGAATTTTTCCACGTGCGTTATGTCGTTCTAATGACATTTTAAGCTTTCAAGAAAGCAAAAAGTCAGTTACATTATTCTGATAAAAAATCTTACTATCTTTTCATACATTTTGTTATGGAAACCTAATACCTCCGAACACTGAAAAAAGCAGCTCGAAAATTCACCCTGAAATAAATAAAGAATTGATTTTTTTCAATAATTCAATAATTTAATAGACATAAAGAAGATTTTTTATTATTAATATAGAAGCTTTCAGTCTTGCAGGTTATTTGTAATCTTTTCATAAGAATCTGTATAAGGGAGTCTATTTTTAATTATTCCAGAATTGTAATCGATGTCTTTTAGGCGGTGCAATCATAACTTCAGCTGTTATTGTTGTTGCTGCTAATAAATACTCTATCATAGATAGTTCACAACTCTTTGAATGTCGAAAATTTAGTAAAAAAGTCAGCTCAGTAAAAAGACGTTTTGACTGATTAAAACCAGTTTGTATTTAAATCCGATTTTAATGGTATAATGTAGTTCCAAGGGCCTGAAGAGCATTATTCAAAATACCAAAAAGTGATTACATATACATTTTCATATAAAAGTGTCAGTTAACTGTTCAGCGTTTAGTTCATGACATCACAGGTTTAACCGTCAACGATTGTGGAAATTTCAAGGAGAATAAATACAAAGTTATTAAGTGTAAATATCGTAAACTATTTTCCCAATCCGCTCTCTACGTATGTAGGATAAAAGATTGTATATCTTAGGTAGCCGATTTCTGATAAATCAGCAGTTGCCCTTTACGAAATTGTAAAAGTGTCAGTTTTATCTAATTAAAAAATGGAGTCCCTTTTATGTGCTTATGTTGTCCTCTTCGTGATTTTCTCGAATTATAATGGTAATTATTATGATAATAGTTCTTATTCTTCAAACACTTGGAAAATTTCGATCTTCTTTCAACATCTAGATCGTCTGGATCAGATATCAAGAGTTATAGGGAAGAAGTGGGTAATGCGGCGCGGTCACATTTTTTAGAAATCTGATTATTATTAACAAGCGAGATTTGATTTAGTATACGCATTTATCATTGCAATATGAAATAGTGAAAAATAAGGTTGATTATGTTAATTGTATAATTTTTAGGGCGACAAGTTTGTTTTGGGTGTTTCTTATCTATTTTGACAGTTGCGGAAAAATCATTGAAGCTCGTATTATGCTCTTAATGTATATTTAAACTTAATTGACATCGATCTTTCGATGTCAATCGAGTTTACAGTTTTTGAAGCTGATGAATATAGATTTCTGATTTAACTGGAATTGTGCGTTTGCTTGTTAGAACATTATTTTTTATTTTCAAATAGATCAAATTAATAGTGCACGCTGCATTAACCAACAGGCAGGGTAAGTTGACACACTTGGAACTTTCTGTAAGACTTAATAATTAAGTATTTTGATTCATATAAATTAAATTTTCCTATGAATAAAGCAAAGCTAAGATATTGATCTACGAGTTACATATTTTGGCATTACACTATCGATTATGTATGGACGTCCGCATAAAAGGGCCCTTATCGCGTTTTTCTGAGTCGAAGTCAAAATTATTATTTTCGGGTTTGAGGAAGCACTCGACAAGCTCAGATGCGTTTTTCTCAAAAACGGGTTTTCCAAGTTCCAACTTCAAAAATGCCCCGATGACTCGTTCTTCAACTCATAGGGTTCGGTTTGGCCAAAACGCCGGGAATTTGTCCAGCTATATGCTCCTATACATAACTCCATACCGGCCATGTAATGGCCTCTTTCATTAGGACGCCCACATATTTCTATTTCCATCAATTGGTATATGTTATGCGTGCCGCATTACCCGCTTCTCCCCTATGTGTACCAGGAGATTATTCTCATTAAATATAGTGTTTGCTTGTCTGCTTTCAGTGCACATCTGTTTTCTGTAAAATTATATTTATGAGAATATCTTAAACCTACCTTATCTTTAAATATTTTCAAGTAAATTTGTAACATTGCAAATTCATTTATCTCTTTTGTTTTTGACAGGTATATCATCAGGTATGAACTGCAGGGGGAAAAAGCCATGGAGTTTACAAGTTACTGAGCATGGCCAATGGGCAATTTTTAATGAGCATACTGGACGTTTCGAAGACGATCATCTCCAGCGGCGCACACGTGTAAATCATCGATATAGCCCTAGTTTTCAACCAAACACCCCAAATTTGCACAATAAGCAGCAACCCTTAACACTCCATGAAACTCATCTATATAATGCTGATGGGACTTCTCTAGTTTCGCCTGGTTTTCAAAAAAAAACATCAGAATTTCGGCTATAATCGCGAACCTTCATTACTCCATGAAACTCCTATACATACTCGTGAAAATCTAACACCCGGAATTCATATACTTGCGCCTAGTATTGAACAAAACGATCCGAATTTGAAGAATATTCATGAACCTCCGATAGTCTCTGGTATTCCTGCACATATGCCTATTTCTGAACAAGCAAATTTTCACGATAAGCATCCACACACTCATTCCCAAGAGTCAGGATCAACTGAAGCTTACCAGTTGTATCAACAATTTTTTGGTCAACCTCCTCATTCTTCACGTAGTGGGGGTTATTCTGGATCTTCTGGCTCTTCTGCATCTTAAATGTCCTCTTGTGCCTGATGTATGAATCTTGACACAAATGAAAGTATGAATCATTTTGCAGAAAAAATTATCCTTATGCGACAAACGTCACCTAATCTTTGAGCCAAATAATTCTGTTTGTATAAAAAGATATTCACGTGGTTCAAAACAAAACAGGCAAGAGGATAATACTTTTGTTTCGAGACGACTTTTTTTCTGAGGGACAATTCTATATATATTGGAAATACAGACATTATTTACTGACAATATTGTACTTATGACATTTTATATTCAATCAAATTTGTTTAGGATATAATACAGCAAAGGTTATGAACAATTTACTCTGCCCTTATTGCAATCCTCTTTTTATCATGATTGGTGATCTAAACACTAAATTTACTTGATAAAAATCGGACTTATTCTACTACTCAAACATATGTTGACTGAAAAATCCAAGGAAAGATCAGTCTTTTCTGCTGATAGAATAATAATCGATTTACTAGATGAATCAGTCAATATAGCTGACTGAAAAGATAAGTCACTTGATATGACTGATTTGCCGCATTGTTTGAAACAGTCAAATACATTTTCGAGAAGGGTTGAAATGTGTTTTCAAGTAAATCAGCTGCTTATATGAAGTGCCCGATTGAATTATCCAGAAGGATTATTTGAAAATGTTGCCTATTTTTGGAGAAAAAATACGTCCTTTTATTATTTCATCATCGATTTTCGAGTCGCTTTTGTCTCTTTAATGTAGAAGAATCATCAGCTTTCACTTACAAAATTGACAACAATTGAAAATTATTGATAAGAGTAACTTTTTTTACGCTTAATTTGAAGTTAACATTTTTTTAAAGCCACTGAATAATTTAGAAATTCCATGATGTTTTAAAGAATATTATTCAAAAATCCGAAAACTGATGTTACGTAGGTAAATTGTCATAAAACTGTTGGCTAAGCTTTCATGCCTTGTCGTATAGCTTTATCAGATTGTACACAGTTTCAAAGATATGAAACACCAATATATTAAGCGTTAACGTTCTAATCTGCTATTCGATTCCATTAGTCTGATATGAAAATTATGAATTAGTTGTTCTCTACGAAATTCTAAAAGAGTCAGTTATATCTATACCTAAAAGTAAAATGAGGTCCTTTTTTGGTGCCATTGTCGTCATCTTCACATTTTTCTTCAATTATATTGGTAATTATAAGGATAACAGTTATTTTTTCAAGAATCATAAATTATCATAAATGATCTATTTATAAATATTGTTCGTCTTTTGACAGAAATATCATCGGGTATGAGCTCCGAAGACCAAAACTCATTGAATATGAAACTTTCCGAGAGTGGCTTTATTGTATTTTCTAATGAGCATACTGGACGTTCTGAAAGAAATGCTCCTCTTACACCTAGCCATGGAAAAACAGATGTCGAAGGAAATCCTCCCCCCACATCCAGAAATCTAAACCAAAATGTCGAAGAATCTTCCGCTATATCTAGAAATCGTAAACGACGTGTGAGTCATGAAGCTAGTTCCAGTTCTCTACAGAACAATCCAAATATCCACAATAATCAGCTACCTCCGCCACCCCGTGATGTATCTGCAAATAGGCCTGATGATTCAAATTTGCACACTGATCATGAAGCTTCAATACTCCATGGGACTCCTGTACATAGTCTTGAATATCAATTACTCCGTAGGAATCATCAGCTTAATCCTGAATATCCAATACTGACAGGACATCCTGTACATGAGCCTATTTCTCAACGAAGCGATTCAAATATCCATCATAATCCATCAAAAGACACTGAATCCGACCAGTCAGCAGCAACTCAAGCTTACCGTATGTTTCAAGAATATTATCACCCGGGAGCTTCTGGGTCTAAAAACCCAAAGTAGATCTTTTAGTTAAACAAGAGAATTATATTTTGAAAACCAATATACTATTGTACAGATAACAATAAGTTAACACGTGTGCTTATGGTAATCGCCAACTTTCAATGCGTTTCTCTCAAAAAATACTTTTTCGAAATTGCCACAGTGACGCATTTCTCAATTTAGTGGGTCCGTTTTCGGCTTAATATGCCAGAATTTTATTTTGAGGTATATATCCATGTAAGTAACACTTCATACGGATCACGCGTGCCCTTTTCATAAATATGACAATAATGTAACCTAGGGGAGAGGGGGTTATGGTGTCCGTGTGGGCATAGTGTCAATTACAAAAAACGCCCACGTTTGTGGATTTCCATATTAGTATTTTGCATAAAATGACTTTCTGTGTTTGGAAAAATAGTGATGTGATGAATTTTTTGTTTCAAAATACGTGTCAGAAGAGTTATTATGAAAAAAACAGTTTTAATGGATACCGATGGAAAAGTCTTTGGCAGAAATTAAGCACTTGCAACATATTTTAACATACTTGAAGCATGCAAATATTAGATTCTAATAGGTGACATATTTATTTAAACTTCTGGTATCATAAATTGTTTTTATAATAATTCAACATGGTAACGGTGCTTGATAACAGGTCCGTAATTTGATCGATAATCTAGAAAAACTCAGAAATTTATTTATGTACTGTCTAATAAAATTCGAGGTCGTTAATAATAAAGTTATACAGATAATGAAAATCGAAACGGGATTTGAAGTTATATTTAATAATAATACGGTAAGTATCAAGTTCACGTTTAACTACTTTGAAATAGATTGTCCTTCATGTTTTATTCCTTTGAAAGAGACCAGCATGTAAGCTTTCAGGTTATAACCTACAAAGACTAAAACTTATTGTTATGAAGTTTTTTCCATTCCTAATTATAATTTCAAATAACAAACACACTTCAAGCAATTGTCTTTATTTTTTAAAGTGGTCCAAATCACATGGGTTGAACAATAACTCAATAAATAGGATTTCGAATATTATTGATCAATGCCTGTTTTGAATTTTCGCGCCTTTGGTACTTTTCGGTAAACAAGATATCTGTTAAATGCAAATGCAGATCTTTACAGGCTGAATAGAATTTTTAAGGAGTAAGATATTATAACTAGGTTTTGCGACATACTTTACTTTGATCGACAAGAAAACATTTATTTAGTGTTGATCATATATCAAGTAATTTTTCTTTCGTTACATTATACTTTCAAGAATTATTATATTGTACGCTTTTTATTCCACAACGTTCATACTTATGAAATAAACCGGCAGTAATATGTCGGACACCATGCTCCATGGTATGGGGTACGCTGATCGAAATGCGAGACTAACGAATTCATTAAATATCAAATAATGACGTTGCTAAAAAACGGATTTAAGTAATGACATATGTAACCTGATAATGTGAGCTTCTCACCAAAAAATACAAACATTAAAATCACATTTCAATTATAATTCAAAGGACATTTCATTCAAAGGCTGACACCATACCCCACTCACCCCTGTACTATATTAATTATAATCAGTGGCATTTTACAGCGGATCAGTTCACTGTAATTTCATTAGTTTTTCACTGATTTCTCAGTAAAATGAGTTACTGAAATTTCAGTAAAATATGTTTCACTGATCAGTTAGTGGGTCAGTGACACACCTTTGAAGGATTCAAATTTTGAGAGTAAGCGTTTTTACGTCACGCTCGTTGTTATGGTGAAAAGTCTTTTAATTTAAACCTTTCATGATGAAAAATTATGTTTTTATGTAATATTTTTTGAAATGCAGCCGTTATTTACTACCGATATTGTATTTTAATGATATTTTCTTAATAAACAAATTTGCTTATTATATACACTACCGTCAGATATTATCGGACCACTAAACGGGTGAACTATTAAAAATTATCCTCAACTTTTAAAGGTGATTAGGCCGTCCACAATACAGATAAAAATATTAATTTGAACCATTGGAAAGCTGATTGAATTCTGCGTTAAATGAGCCCTAGATGAAATAATTTCGCCGCGTAAATATTGAATTATCATATGAAGGAGACAACAATAAAATTATGATTTTAAAGGAATTTTGTACTTCAATTTTAACACTTGGCAGGAACTAAGACAATAAATAAATTAATTTTATCTATATTTCACAAAAGTGCTTTTTAAGATTTTACCTTTTCTTTGAGCCATCAAAAATTAAAAAATTTTCACGGGTCCAAGAAATAATAATTTAGTAAGCTGGCTCAAAATTTTATTATTGCATGAACCTGTGAAGATTTTTTAATAAGATATCAGTTTTTCAAAAATATTTTTATCTATATTCTAAGCGGCGTTATTGCCTTTCAAAGTAAAGGCTTATTTTTTAATAGCTCCCCCGGAGAGTGGTCCGATACTAACCATCGGTAGTGTAGTATAGTAGAATTCATACAAAATTGATGTTTAATTTTTCATATCATTTTTCAAATATAATTTTGGTGCCTACTCTCAAATTAAATCAATAGAAACTTTACGGAATTATTTAATCATTATATTTTGACTGAAAAATTCGAGGAAAAATCAGCCATTTTTACTTGTAAAAAGATCGATTTAGCACATAAATTAGTCAATATAGCTCAAGAGGCAGATAAACATTATTCGTCGTCGGACGATTTTACTAATAAATTATGTTTTAATTTTTGTACACAATGGATATTATGCGAGAGTGCGGATTTTATACGTAGAATACATATTTTACATCATGTAAAAACATGTAATTTACGTTAAAAAAACCTTGAGTTTGATCTGAAGAGTTCTTCAAGAGTTAAGCACTTTTTGTCAATATTTTTTGTCATTCAAATTTTTATTGACTACAATTGATTATGAAATTTTATTTTAAATCAAGCAAAAATATTCATTATTAATCATTTTTTTTTTAAATGGAAAAATTGAATTTTCAGCCTTGATCACTTCCGAAGCGAATATTTCAAGGATAAGTCAGAGTCGCGACATCTTTGAAAAATTTTGATTGCTTTTTCTACTTTTATATAATTTCATTTCACTCTTATTACAGTATTTTTATTTTTATTTGATGTAAAATTAATAATAACCAAATATAATTGTTCAAATGAATGAAAGAGCGAGAAATTTCTCCAAAAAAACTGTTTTTAAAGTAAAAGTGGTGAAGATTGAAAAGCCAAATTTTTCCATCTGAGAAACATGAATATTTTACCTTGATTATGAATAAATTAAATAGCCAATTGCGTACTGAAATAAAAATAAGATGTAAACAATATGTAAAGAGGCACTGAAATATTTCCACTTTTCAGTCCTTGAAGCAGTTAGTTTGCGCAATATTCGTAAATATTTAACAGCATAATTGTTGAACTATAGACATTTTGCTTAAAATGTTTATCACTTTGTGTAGTACAAATTTTTGTTTCAGTCGGAATCGTATAATAATTTCAATTTGAAGGAAGGTAATTAAAATTTTTAAGAATAATTTAAAGAAATGTAGAAACGAAAATTGTTAATAGATAAATTATTTTAAATTTGCTCTAATCAAAATAATGGAATGTTACATTACCGTGTGTTAAAGAAAAATGTATTTTGAAACAATTTTGTTGTTCTAAAGATATTTTGAGCTTTCAAGAAAGCCAAAAGGCAAACCCAATGTTTTTAGAGTATTTAACTTTAGCAGTAAAGTATCTTTCTAAACTGGAAAGTTTTATTTAAGCTTGAAAGTCAAATGCATTATTCTGATACAAAATGTATACCAAATTTTCATAGATTTTTTCATGAAAACCAAATACCTCCGGACATTATGCAAAAGCAACTCGAAAATTGACTCTGAAATAAACAAGAAGTTGACTTTTTCTTGAAAAATAGGTAATATTTGGAAATAAACTTTAATTACTTTAATAGACTTAGAGGACAGCTTTTATTATTAACGCAGAATTTTTTAGTCTTTCTAGTTATTTATATATTTTTTATGAGAAAATGTATAAGAGAGTCTATTTTAAATTACACTGGTTTACAAAAAAAAAAAAGGTGATGACTATTTGACAAGACCACTTTATCCTTATGTATTTTGACGCGCTGAATATGAATCCGAGGTCTATTTACCTCCATCA
>CAKNWT010258623.1:0-14550 GCA_932066315.1 Andricus coriarius
GTGCTTCTTATTTATTATCCCAAATTTTCAACTCGATGTGGCTTTTCGTGTGAAAATAAGTTTACAAATAAAAAAAGTGTCGGTAAGGTAGGAAGCCGGTCACACGACCCACTCGTCACATGGCATTAAGTAATCAATATTTTTAAATCAAATTTAGGGATCTTCTTTCTCTTGATGGTTGAAACTGAATCATCACTTTACAGTTAAGATGTACTGCACTTTTCGAATTTAAAACAATTTTTGGTGTAAAAAAATATTAGAGAGAGATGTAGGTTCAGAAGGGTTTGTTTCATCATTGATGTGCGGGACAAACAATCTGATAATATTCTATTGAGACGATTTGGCAACACTGTCTAGATCTGAGTTCAGATCTCGGTTCAGACTTCAGACAGTGGAAGAAAGCTCTTGGACTCCTTGGTAGGGACGAGAACTGAACACCAACTCGACCTTATCTTCACTGTAGCATGTTGCTGATTTATGAGCGCGTTAACTGCATGCCTTCTAAATATAAAATCCATCGGAGGGCGTCGTTGCACGGCTACCGAAACGAATGGGAAACGCTTATTCGAGAAAGCACACATGAGAGAGAGAGAGAGAGTGAAAGAGAGACACATAGTTGAAGAGAAAGAATGAAAGAGTGAGTGGGGAGGGAAGTCTACATAGTTCGTATTGGTTCGTTGAGCATAGGTGGCCTCCAGGGCCAATTACAATCTCGAGAAGAAGGAACGAGATACAACACAGGATATATGTAACATTTATTGCGTCCTCAGACAAAGTCCCGTAAGGGCAATTTGTTTTAAAAGCACGTTACGCAGATTATGGTTCCGACTATTACTTATGGAAGGAGATTTCGATGCAAAGGAGTACACTTGTTCTCTCCACTTATATAAAAACGTAGACCAAGTTTCAAGCAAAAATTTTAATTACTTTCAGAGATATACTTGTTTCAAAATAAAATTTTTAAATCCAAAATCTTTTTGGATTCAGATTACTTCAGATATTTTTGTTTCTGTAGGTTGTAGAGGATTGTGCTTTTTTGCAAACTCTTAATAGGGGATTCTGGAATGAAACAGGCTCTCTAATATCTAAAATTTATGTGTCTCATAAAATGTAGGAAAAAATGGGATTTTCGGTGAATGGTACAAGTTATTGGACACTCTGAGTAACATTACAAGATTTTTTATGAGTGACTTTTTTACACTGTGTCAATATATTGAGACATTATTGGAGGGGAGATAGTACCTTATTAACTCGGCGGACATAGTGAACTATTGGTAGGTCGTAAAACGTTAAACGGCTGGGTAGGGCTCTTCTTCACTCAGCGGGTAACTCGGCGGCACCAAGTTTTATGGCCGCCTCCTTATGGGAACCTTGTATCGTCACACTTTATCTATCCGAATTTCGTCTAACAAACATGCCTTTCGTTTTTCCCTACATTTATCATCAACCTGGCTCTGATAAAAAAAATTCTCCGCATAAAGTTGAGGCTACACCTAAAATTTTAAGTCAAAATATCCATCATGTTGCAAGATACAGACGATTAGAAATAATAAATTTGTTTTCGAAATATTCTTTGAGTTTCGTTAATTGTCTCTGTTCAAAAAGAACTTGTGAATGGGTCCTGTGGACATTAAAAAATGTGAGGATGCAGCTTTCTACTTGAATTTCATCAATTGGTATTAGGACTTAACGGCTTAGTGCCAGACATTTTTAAGCAAATCCACGCACGCATATTAAGATAAAATACCGTCGGAGCCTATATTATAGAGCTCATTTGAATTCTGTGTTGATTTAATGACACGAGGTCTGGTGTCATTATAGAATAAGTGGATTTACACTTGTAATCCCTCCGCGACTCAGCAAGGATCTCTGGTGCTAGATGTTGCTTAAAAAGTCGTAAGTAGTACATAAAGGAGAGCGGACTCCTTTTTTGTCGTGAACAAAAAGCCTCAACTACGTTATAAAATATGGGCACATAATCTTGGGCGCCATAGGTCGGCTCGTGTAAGCACATTCATTTTAATATCCTCGGAGTACTTCAGTTAATGAGGGTTGTTATTAATAGTTACGAGGACGATTGTTTAATTATTCATCGCAATCATATTCACTGATCAGCTTACAAGTGGTTTGCAAAAAACTAGAGCTGTGAGCTACGGATCTAATGATATAAAATATAAATGATAAGGGAAAAAAGAAACTTAAAAATATTTTGCTTTTAAACATTTATTTTTAATCGATTATATCTTCTAAAGTATTTAATATTTTCGAATGAAATTTGGGGTGCTTGTTGCTCTTGATTGTAGTTTTAAATTTTATTTTATCTTTCTTTTCCCTTCTTTCTCATCTTCTCCTTCGGCAATGTTCCATTCCTAACTCTTGCGCCAAGATTTCATTTTTTTTCCTCTTTCACGTTCTTCCCTCCCACTCGGGTGGGATGACTATCTATAATTAACTTGAGTTCTACGCTTGAGTAAAAAACCACAAGACGTGCTAAAGAGGCCGGATCGACCAGGAGAATTTTCTTTACTCAACTCTTTTTCCCTAAACGCGCCTCCAAGAAGGAAACCGAAACCACGAGGCGTTATAGTTATTTTCAGTAGCTCATTGCTACCTCTATTTTGTCTTCACTCTTAATAGCTTTGATGAAAAATTGGCGAAGGAACGGTTTAAATAGGTTTTTTTTTTTTTATTTCAGGGGTTGATGATTAACAATGAATGAGTTCAAAGTAGAACTGTTGAATTTTGAACGAGAGCACATCATTTAAATGTTACGATTTATATAATTAAATTTTTTAAACCAATGTTCTTCAGTTTTAATAAGTATTTTGTTTCATAGTAATTTTAGTATAAATCATATGGGTAGGGGAGACCACCCTACAGTAGATAATTCTTAATTATAAGCATTATTTTAATGTATTAACACTTACCGCGTCTTAACTATTCATTATATTAAATTAATTATTTAATATCCATAAGTATTTTTAATTATATATTATCTACTGTAGGATCATTATCTACTTTAGGGTGGTCTCCCCTATATATTTCATTCGCAGAAATATTCATATCATTATCATATCAATTTATACCTGTATAATTACTCAAACCGCTTGCTGGTGACTAAGAGTTCACGGGTATACTATGAATTTCTACAAATTCTTTCCAGCTTTAATTTACTTGCGTAACATTTTTTTAAACCTTCATAAATTCCGCAGTCTAGAAATATATTTGATTTCGAAACTGTTTTCTCAATTTCCAAGATTTCCTAAAATTACATGCAAAGTTTAAAATATTTTAACACTCCTTATTTCCGTGCCTATAATTTGCGATATATAAATTGGACACGAAATGTTTCCACTTGAAGGATAATAAACACTTGTGAAAAATCGCGTCTAATTCTATATCTGAGGAAACATACTGTTCGAGAAATAAACATGAGCTATCTAGAAGTCTGAAAAAATATGTTATCTTTCACGAATTGTGTGAAGAATTTCCATTGTATCAACTAATTATTATTATTGTTTTTCTTCAAGTAACTGAATAATCGATTGATAATTGTATTCAAAGGATTGGAATTTATAGATTCAGAGACTTAAATCGCTATTTAAAATTGCTACTTGGACATTTTTAATGTTAAAATTGTTCCTTATTAGGTTTTCCTTTTAAAATTATCACGATTTTAAATGTTTTTGTTTCAAGAAAAAAAAAGTGGAATGATTCAAATTCCATTTTTTCTAATATGACCTCATCCAAATTCATCTGGCTTTAAAATTCAAAATTGTTTTTTTTTCAGTTTGAAAATTCGGTACAGATAGTTTCCTTTTCCAGATACAGCTATTCTTACCGGTAAAGTTTGGCTATTCGTATCGAATTTTCAGTAAACGTGTAGCCACGGCCTAATTGAAATAGATAAATTTAAAAGAAAAATTGTTCGATTCTTGAATTCTTTCAGTTTTTCAATTAAAAAAATTTCAGTTCTGAACGCTTCAAAATTTAAATGGTTTATTTTTCAAAGCTTCGGATTGTAAGGTTTACATTTAGTTTCATGTTGAGCTTTACAAGCTTTCCAAATAAATGTTTTCTAATAAATATACTATTCAAATTAAAAATTAAAAATGATTCAATTTTTCCATATAAGATTATACAATATCGGCCGCTTTCAACAAATTGAAATACTTCAATTTTGATGAATTACAATTAAAAATAATTAAAATCCTATGATTTAAAATTCTTTATCCAAAGTTCGTTCATTTTGTTTTGCAAGCTTAAAAAAATAAATTTATACATTTCTGTTTATGATTATTGACATTATTTGCGCTTTTTAAACTTTTTTTTAGAATCAGAGCTACTTTTTAATAACATGAATACTATTTTGGATACTTCTTTCATTCGAAACGTGTGACCAGCGCAGGGCTAATAACCAGGTCAGCGGAATTGCAAGATAATTTTATTAATCGAAGATAAAAATTCACATGAAATACATATTTAAGCGTAAACAATTATTCGACCTCAAGGCATTTTTTGTATATAAAAAATGCGTAGGATTGCATGAGGCTTCGTATAAGTAGATGTCTGCATACTCGTGCGAGATAAGTTTTGTATCTTATCGCACCGGAATGGACTTGTGACACTACTGACACAAGTCCATTCCTCTTTTGGCGAATACTTGATAACAGTTTGTAAGTATTGTTATCTTTTAACTTCTGGAGTCGATTTTCGTCTCCCATCCTATCAAAAGAGATTGCTTCTCTTCTATGATATAAAATATTCTCTGAGAAAAATCTCTCCCTCTCTTTTCCTTTAGTATAATATTTGTCTATAATGAGCCGAAAAGAAGATAGTTTGGAAATCTAATTTTGAATTCTGAATTTTTTTCATGCTCTGATTTCTTGCATATGAGAAAGTAGATTTCATTTCAATTTTAAATAAAAAATTTTAAATAGAGACACTAAACTCTTGATTCATTCCAATCTACAGGGTTTGCTTATGAATATTTTCAGAGTTCTTTTTATTGAGGCCAAATAATTTTTACCTCAATTTCTCGAAAGAAATCTTCTTATTTAAATTTTGTATAAAGAATGTTTTAAATATGAGCAATTCTAGAAATGTATGAATTTTTGGATTGTTTCCTTTCCTTTTTGGCAAATGTAATAATCTAAATAGATTGGTTCAGAATCAACCATAAATACAAATAATAACTTTAGAATATTAGAATATTATAGGGTGGCTGTAGGTCAGGGAAAAACTGGAAGTCAGGGAATTTTAGGGATTTTGCAAAAAATCTTGCAAAAGTCAGGGAATTTTATAATAGGCATTTTAAAATTTAATTAATTTTCAAGGATAATAAATAAAAAAATTTAATTTTTGAAATTAATTTATTCCGTTTATAAACTATTCTATGTTAAAAATGTTACAAGATGTAAATTCTGGTCTATGAATACTAATGGTCAGGGAAAATAAAAAATTATCAAATTTTGAAAATGAAGTTTCGCGACCACTCTAAAAATTCTACAATGCTGTTAAAAAGTCATACTTTTTGGTTGAAAATTCGACTTTTTGGGCTGAAAATTCAATTATTTTGGCATAAAATTAATAACTTTTTGTTGAAAATTCATGTTCTTATGTTGAAACTACAAATAAAATCTTTCTGGGTTGAAAATTCAACTACTTTTTTTTAATTCGTCTTTTTTGTTTTAAAGTTTATCTGCTTTAGTAGAAATTTCATTTTTTTTTGTTGCTAAAAATACAATTATTTAGTTGAAAAATAATCTTCAATGATTGAGGATTCAACTATTTTGTTGAAGATTAGTCTTTTTTGGTTTAATTCATCTGTTTTTAATTTAAAAAGTAAAATCTTTATTGAAGGTTGAACCATTTTGTTTGGGGAAGATTTATCATTTTAGTTGGAAACTCATCTCTTTGGTTGCAACTTAACTCTTTTCTTAAAGATTTATATTTTTGGTTTTAAAATTCGACTGCTTTACAGAAAATTCATCTTTTGTCGTGAAAGTACAACAATTTCTTTTTTCTTGACTGAAAAATCTTTGTTGGAAGAAAATTATCTTTTTTGTTGAAAATTCGACTTTTTAAGCTGAAAATTCAACTATTTTGGCATAAAATAAATAACTTTTTGTTGAAAATTCATATTTTTGTGTTGCAACTACAAATAAAATCTTTCTGGGTTGAAAATTCAACTACTTCTTTTTTTAAATTCGTCTTTTTTGTTTAAAAATTGATCTTTTTTAGTAGAAATTTCCTTTTTTTGCTAAAAGTGCAATTGTTTGGTTAAAAAAAAATCTTCCTTGATTGAGGAATCAACCAAAAATGAAACCAAAAAGGTTTAATTCATCTGTTTCTGATTTAAAAGTAAAATCTATTTTTTTTTAATTATCTACTATGAAATTATTCCTTAAATTCTTTTTTTGTTGTTAAAAATTGAACTACTTTATTGAAGGTTGAACTATTTTGTTATCATTTTTGTTTGCTTAAGATTTATCATTTTAGTTATAAACTCATCTCTTTGGTTGCAAATTAACTGTTTTCTTAAAGATTTATATTTTCGGGTTGAAAATTCGACTGCTTTACAGAAATTTCATCTTTTAGCTTAAAAGTTCAACAATTTCTTTTTTCTTGACTGAAAAATCTTTATTGGTTGAAAATTCGTCTTTTTGGAAAAAAATTATCTTTTTGGTTGAAAATTCGTCTTTTGGTTTTAAAATTAATTGCTTTTTGCAGAAATTTAATATTTTTTATTAAAAATGCAACCATTACATTTATTTTTGAGAATTTAACTATTTGGTTAAAAATTCAACTGTTTTGTTGAAAATTTAATTATTTTGTTGAAATTTAAACTCTGCTTGAAAATTTAAACATATTTTGTTGAAAAGTCGCCTTTTCATTTTAAAGTTCTACTATTTGGTAGTAAACGCAACTGTTTGGCTAAAAATTAATGTTTGTTGTTGAAAATTCACATTTCTTGATTCAAAATAACTTTGATTTAAAATTCATCTTTTCGGATTTAAAAGTCAACTTTTTTCGAAAACATTCGACTTTTTAGCTTAAAAATTTAACTGCTTGGAGTGATAATACAACTGTTTTTGGTTAAAGTTTAATCTTTTTGGTTTGAAAATTCGATTATATGGTTGAAAATTCAATATTTTGGTTAAAAATTCAAATAGTATATTGAAAATTTAACTGTTTTGTTAAAATGTCGTCTATTTTTGTTGAAAATTTAATTGTTCTTTTGAAAATTCGTCCTTTTAGATTGCAAATTTATGTTAGGAAACTCCTCTTATTTTGGTTGAAATAAATAAATTCGACTTTTTTAAATTTTTATCTGAAATTATTTATTCTGTTTCTAAAAGATTCTATGTTGAAAATGTTACAAGATTAAAATGCTGGTCTTTGAATACTAATGGTCGAGGAAAATTAAAAATTGGTCAGAGAAAAATCAGGAAATTTTGAAAATGAAGTTTTTCGGCCACCCTGCATTAGAAATATTGTTACGAATACGGACGATGCAATATTTTTTTCCTCCAAAAAAATGTACTTGATGGAAGAAAATAAAGTTTCTTCATATAAATACAATTTCTTGAGACAAGAAAAATGGTCTTGGATCAAAAAAATATTGTATCGTCCCGATTCGTACCAATATTATCTTGATTCAATGCTAATTTTTTCCCCTGATTAAAGAAAGAACGATTATAATTTCTCAATCGGTCGTTTAGGAATTAATAATTATGAAGAGTGAAGAGTGAAGTTTTTTTGTGAAATTATGAATGAACACATGTGTGACAAATTTGTATGTGCAGCTTGTTTCATAAATAATTCAAATAAGAACCATTACGGTTTTCCTGGTTCAGAATTTATGGCTCTGTTTCTTTTCTTTTGAATCTCTGTATGTGATTAACACAGCTCGACACTCTTGGCTGGTGCTGTTTAATTGCAAAAGTACAATATTTTTTATTTAGTTTTATCATGGTCTGAAAAAAGTATTAAAAAAAAAATTGTTTCGATATAAGTGATTAATTAAAGCCACGTGGTTTTGTATTATAAGAGGAAGTTCATAAATCAATTTGTGAAATTTAAAACTTGTATTTGAAATTCTAAATAATCCGGATTGAAAGGAATAGAATTAGGAATTTGCAAATAAATTAAAATTCCGCCTAATGTTTAAAAATAAGAATACAGAATTATTTCATAAAACAAGCAACCATAAATCTATTTCGTATATTAGAAAGACATAGAATGCAAGGATTCTTCAAAATGGAAGCTTTCCAATTTTGAAAAATTAGGGAACGTTTCTTTTATATTTATATATTTTTTGTATAGCTTTTTGATTTTGATGCTTTAGGCTTTAAAAGTCTTAACATTTTAAATATAAAAGATTTCAGATTTTAAATTATCCACAAATGAAGTAATGATAATTTGGGATTCCTGAATTCATATATGATAAGTTTCAGAATTTTTTGAAATGGAAATCTGCTAATGGTTTTTTTTATCATTTCCGTCCTGACTTTCTCTAATTATCAAAAAACACGAGAATAAATTGACAGGTTCGAAGAATTAAAAATGAAAAGGAAACGTGTTCTCAACATATTAATTTTTATAGGTTTTTAAATCATTTTTTGTAGCTGGCTTTAAAAATTATTTTCAATATTTCGGAACTTCATACTTATAAAAACAAAAGCATTAGAAAAACAGACGTGGGAAGTTGAAGAAATGAAAATAAGAAATAAGTTTGTATGTCTTATTCAAATTCTTTTTTTTCTAGCTAACTTTAAACAATATTTTCAACATCCATGTAATCCATTTAATTATTTTTTTCTAGGTCGCTTCGAAAAATAGTTTGAACTCAAAGCCTTTTGCTGATAAGAAATCACTATAGACAAAATTAAGAAGTCTAAGGTATGAAAAGCGCAAAGAAAGTCAGTGTTCCATATTTCATTTTCAGTTTAAAAAAATCTTTTGAGTACCTTGGTACTTCAGCTGATAAAAATATTCGAATGAACGTATGAGATTGAAGGAATGAAAAATAGATAAATAGCAGAATTAAAAAATTCCCACTTTTGAGTTTATCTATTATTTATTTTTTCAACACCTTAGAATTTTTCTGGTGTATTTTTTCTGGTCATTCGGAAGTTCGGAGGCATCTGAAATAGTTTTTAAAACTCACCAGAAAAAATAGACTTTTAAAACCGACAAAATGACTATGTGGAAAAAAACATTTCCTTTCCGTTTTTTATTCTTTCAACTTGTAGATTTTTTATAGTGTATTTTGATAGGTAGAAAACCCTCAAATATCCCAAACATTTTTTTAAATCAGTTAGTTAAATATATATATTTTTAAATACACAACTCAATATTTTACAAATTTAACATATATATGAGTAAGTAAGTTACTTTTAAAAATGTACTGTACCGTTACATCACGAAAAAATTAACTACTTATCGTTATTGTCACCTTTTAAAAATGTAACTACGTACATGAGTTATTTTGAATTCTTTGAAATTCTCTTGATTTTTTTAATTCAATAGAATTCTTCTAAATTCACTCAATTCCTTGCTCAATTCTACACATTTTATTGGATTTCTTTGTAGTTTTTTTTTAATTACCGCTGAAATTTTATATACTCACCTTGAATTGCTAGGAATTTCATTAAATTCGTTTGAATTCCTTTGCATTTTTTTCAATTTATTCCAAATTTAATGAATTCAATTAATTTTTTAAATATTTTTTATTTGTTTTCAATTCACTTGATTTTTTTTAATTCCCCTGAAATTTGCATGAATTCCATGGAATTCTTCGCGTTTTCCTTAATTATATTTATTATATAATATATTACATAATTATATTATATTTCTTTAAATTCAGTCCTATATTATTTAATTCGTTGTTTTTTTATCATTATTTTTCAATTCACTAATTTTAGGTTGAATTTGCCCTGAATTCTGTTCACTCCCATTCTATACTCAAATCGGTGAACATTTTTTTATATAAAGTTTCTTTTTGAATTTTATTCTTTCAAATTCTTATGAATTTGATCAAAGTCTTTTGAATTTCCATGCATTTTTCTAAATTTATTCAAATTTTAAAGAAATTAGTGGCAAATTTTTTGATTTTTAAAATTGTCTTCAAACTATTTGAATTAAAGGGATTTAAAACATGTTTTGCTTCTTTTTTTCAATTCGACCGGCATTTTACCTAATTCTTTTGAATTCGCTTGACAACTTCTGAATTGGCTCCTATTTTAGAGAAATTAGTGGAATATTTTTGATTTAAAACATTTTTTTTTCGTTTTTTGTTTAATTCACCTTGAAGTTTTTTTAAACTCGCCGTGAATTCCTAGGAGTTTAATTAAATTCTTTTGAATTTCCTTGATTCCTTCTACATTCGCTCTAATTTTATATAGTCATTAGTGGAATAGTTTTTATATTTAAATTCTTTTCAACTCATTTGAATTTTTTGGAATTCACACGGAATTCTTATTAATTTATTCTCAATTCTTTAATTTTTGGAATTCTCTTGTTTTTTCTAAACTCTAGCTGTAATCCACGAAGGAATAGTAAGGAGTGGTATCCCTGTAAGAGGGGAGTGGGACGAACAACGTCCAAGAATTCCTTAATGCTTGCCACGGCTGAAAACTTCGTGTCAAAATCACACACATGCGCACTGGCGGTTGCCATGTCAACGATGTCAACACGCGTCGAAAGTTTTGAACTTGTGTTTTGAAAATTTCTTCACTGAAATTAACTTTATTCCTTACTTACGTAATCCATAAAATCATTATAATAATTTTATTGTAGTACTTACACTTTCTAGATCCTTTTCATATTTTAGATGCCATTTTCCTTCTCGTTTTTAATTCAGGAACGTGATATACACCCAACAAAATAAAAACACAAACGAACATAACCTACGTATGCATCGAGATGTCAAAATATAACACAGGGGAGTGGGTAAAACACGTGACTGCGAAAACAGCTCTGCGCATGTGCGCGGCACGGACACGAAATTTTCAGCCGTGGCAAACATTAACGAATTCTTGGACGTCGCTCGTCCCACCTCTGCTCACCAAACACATAGGGTAATTAGGTATTTTCACTTCAACCGTCAGCTAACTTCACTTCGTTGATTGCTGAGGGGAAAATAATGGACCAAATGCATGGGATTCGGTCCATTTTTGCCCTATTTTGCTAATATCTTCGTAAAAACTAATTTTTTCTGTATAAGTGTATGGGAAAAATAGTTTTTATTTTTGAAGATCTATTCAATGACATAATAAAATGATAATAATCATCATTCATTACGAAGATATTACAAAAATAAAGCTTTGTCCATGCATTTGGTCCCTTGTTTTCCCCTCAGCAACCCACAGCAATCAACGAAGTGAAGTTAGCTGGTGGTTGAAGTGAAAATACCTAATACCACTCCTTACTATTCCTTCGTGCTGTAATCTTTTGAAATTCACTTGAATTCTTCAAAACTCACTCAATTCTTACTTAATAAAATGGATTAAAAACATTTTTTCTCTTTCTTTTAATTCGCTCTGAAGGCTGTTTAACTCACCTTGAATTCTTAGGTATTTTATGAAATGAATTATTCTCATTTCCTTTAAATTCCTCAAAATTCACACGAATTTTATTTAATTCCTTGGCTTTTATTTGATTTTTTTAATTTATCCTAAATCACTTTTTCGGTTCAATTTTTCGAAAATTTGTTTTTAAACCTATCCCTTCTTATGTTCAATATTATTCCTACCGTACTAAAGACTCTCTTCCGAAAACTAGCCGCCGCAATTTGAATAGTGAAAATACACTCAGAAAACGATTTAGTTGGATCAACAACATTTTTGTTGGTTCAACTATAGAGTATGGTTATTGTAGGGACATCATAATATTTGGTTGACCCAACTACATTTTTGTTGTTGTTTTAACAAATTATTTTGGTAAATGCAGTATTTCTTTGATTCAAGAAAAAAATGCTGTTGGGTTAATCAAATACTTTGTTGAGTCAATCAAAATTTGTTTGATTTAACCAAATTTTCATGTGTTATAGTTATAGTTATAGTTGCAAAAGCAATAAAATTCATTGGTTGCCATAAAAAGGCTTATGAACTATATTTCGAAAGTAATAAAGTAACGATTTTTATAGTTACTGTTACTAAAAAAAATGTAACTAAAGTCGGGGCCCCTCACTTCTTTTGATTTCAACTCGTTCAAAAAAACCTCTGAATTGTTTAACAAAATAAATCTGAAAGCCTGAAGTCTTCCGAATTCAAATATATGATCACTTGACCCTACAAAAATTTGGTCAATAGTTAGAGGGCAAAAAAAAATACAGTGTTTTTCGGGCTCCTTATTCAAGCTTCGACTTTCGCCTGTTCCTAGAACGAGGTCGAAGTTAAGAAATATCTAAAAAAATTCCCAGATATTCTTTCAACATTCTTTAATTCAATACATTTTTCAAAATTCTGAAATATTCAATAATTCACTTTTTACGGGAATTTATTCACAAATACTTTATCTTGAGAACAAATTTTTTAATGAAGATAGGAAGCCGTTTGATGTCTCTACATGCACAGTTTTTTGATGCGAGTGCAGTTCAATAATTAAATTTACGATAAAATTATTCTTCCGTAAGAAATATCATTTTGAATATTACTGATTTTAATCAGGGTTGGCGCGTGGAGGGCACAGCAGGACAAGTGGTAAAAAAAAGTATCCTTTAAATGACAATAGTAACTCCAGAAGCAAGTCGACACCGTTCGACAGATGCGAGTGAAGGAAGCAAGGCTTTGTGAGTAAGACATTGATGCTTTCTTGAGTCGCATTTGTTGACCAGAGTTGGCTTGCTTCTGTAGTTACTATTGTCATCAAAAGGTTACTTTTTCTACCACTTGTCCTGCTGTGCCTCCCACGCGCCAACACTGATTAAAGTCAGAAATATTCAAAACGATATTTCATGCGGAAGAATGATTTTATCATAAATTTAATTATTGAACTGCACTCGCATGACAAAACTGCGCATTTAAAAACGTCAAGCGGCTTTCCTATCTTCCTCTGTTCTCAAGATAAAGTATTTATGAATAAATTCCCGTAAACAGTATATTATTGAGTATTTCAGAATTTTGAAAAATGTACTGAATTAAAGAATGTTGAAAGAAAATAATATTTTTTAGGATAAAAGTGATCATATCGTTGAATTCGGAAGAATTTAAGCTTTCAGATTCTTTTTCTTCAACAATTCCGATATATTCTTAAGTATTCCGAAATCATTAGACTATATTCCTCGTACACGCTTTTCCTCATTTTTTGAATAAGAAAATTATTCCTTTTCTCGAAAAAATGAAAAGTCACTCACAGGCTGTAATAATTTTACTTTCGTGCCTGGTAGTGATAAGAAAGAAAAATGTAGACGTTTTTAGAAGATTTAGAGGAATACCGACACAACAGTTTATCTTTGGCTGTGGGACCATGTTGGTCTGAAAGGAAGTGAAGTGGTCTCGAGGTTCTTATCTCAACGACGACGATAGCGATTAGCGACCAAAATGGGGTATAAGTTGTCGCTTTTAGATACTGGTCACTGGAGACAGTGGAGACTCTAGGATAGAGTCCATAACGGTTTTTCTGTAAATGCGGTCGAGACTGTCGCGAAGCGTTGCTTTGCGCGAATTCTGGCGAATCCGGTCCGTCTGCGAATAAGGCGCCAATAAAGATTCCTTCGTGTGTCATGCTCTAGACATAAAATCCTGAAAATAACGAGGCAGCTGCAACGCATCCTGTCAGGACGACTTGACAGTTTTTCTCCCTTCATTTCATTCTCTTTCTTCTTTCTTCTTTCTTGTTCTACCCCTCTTTTATCCTTCGTTCATCCCTTCTTTATTTCTGCCCTTTCTTCCTTCTTCACTTGCGTCCTTTTTCTCTTTCCTACCTTCCTTTCTTTCTTTACTGATTTCTCTCTAACTTCAAATTATTGATTTCTCTCTTTCTCTCTCTTATTTTTTTCTGGCCCTCTTCCTTACCACTATTGACACTTTTTTTAATGATGCTACTATTTTGAAAAGAAAACACAATGCTACTATTTGCTCAAATTGTTCGCTAATGCAACTATTTTTTCATTTTGCCTTTAAACATATTTTCAAACTTCTTCGCTAGATTGTCCATAAAATAACATTTGCCGTCTCAAAAATCAGAGTTTCTACTAACCTGGAAAACCTGGAAATGTCATGGAATTTTTTCGAGAACGTGCTTAATTAAATATATTAAATAACACTGTTTCTTTATGTGTAAAAGTAGCTTTATATTACTGGATTTAAGAAATTTGTTTAAATTAATTTTTTTGTTGAAAATAATTTTTCAACTGAAAATTTAACTATTCTATTTTTGGTTCTAAAGTGATATTTTTTATTTAAAAAATAAACTATTTGTTTGAAAAATCATGTATTTTGTTGAAAATTTGCTGTATTTGGCAGACACTTTAATCTTCTTGGTTGAAAATTCATCTTTCTGCTTAGAAATTCAACAGTTTGGTAGACATTTTTTTTTCTCTTG
>CAKNWT010258660.1:0-15241 GCA_932066315.1 Andricus coriarius
ATATGATCGGTAACGACCGGACTCTTTCGGCTCCTAACGTTAGGGGAAGGTACCAAAGAGGAGCTCAAAACACTGTACGATGATCCGCTCATAAACACTGTACGATGATCCGCTCGTAGCCAATGTTGGCTCCCTGAGCTACATAATATTATCTTAAAAAATGAATCTGACTAACGTAAATTAATTTTCGTACATAGTAATTGTTTCATTCATTTCATTTTATTGAATGGTAGTTTTTTTTCGTTTTATATTTTCAAATTTCGCGGACTTTTACATTGCTATGTTCAGTTCTTAGAGTCAGCTAATAAGAGTACAGTAAAAGATCTAACGTTAGCTCACTTCTCTCGTTCACATCAATTTTATAGATATGGATTTTCATAAACATATTCAGAGTTTGGCTATTTTCCAAAGAATAGGCACCATTTTTTTAAGGAGTCAACTTAAAATATCTTTGCGATGACTTTTTTCTATGTTGCTTTGTAAATTTACAATAATTATTAACAATTTAAACAATTTTCATACGAAATTCAGAATTTGGCTATTTTCAACGAATAGGCTCAATTTTTTGCAGAATTAACTAAGAATATCTTTCCCATGAATTTTTCGATGATGCTTTGAAAATTGACAATAATTATTAATTATTTTAAGAAATTAAGAGTTCGGCCATTTTTCAACGACTGGGCTCAGTTTGTTCACGGGATCACCAAGAATGTATTTCCAATAACTCTTTTCTACGGTACTTCGCAAATTTACAATAATTATTATTTATTCAAACAATTTTTATAAACATATTCAGAGTTTGGCTATTTTTCAAGGAGTAGGCTCAATTTTAACAGGATTAAACAAGAATATATTTCTGATGACTTTTTTCTATATTGCTCTGCAAATTTACAAGACTTATTAGTTAATTACAAAAATTGTATAAACAAATTAAGAGCTCGGCCATTTTTCAACGAACTGGATCAATTAGTTTAGGGAATTAAGAAACAATGTATTTCCAATAACTATTTTCTACGATATTTTGCACATTTACAATAATTATTAATTATTTGAACAGTTTTTATAAATATATTCAGAGTTTGAGTATTTTTCAAGGAATATGCACAATTTGTTTCCGGAGGCGCCTAAGAATATCTTTCTGATTACTCTTTTCCATTCTGCTTTATG
Organism: Andricus coriarius; assembly: GCA_932066315.1. Classification (NCBI taxonomy): domain Eukaryota; kingdom Metazoa; phylum Arthropoda; class Insecta; order Hymenoptera; family Cynipidae; genus Andricus; species Andricus coriarius. The sequence goes on from CAKNWT010258660.1 coordinate 1,168, forward strand.
ATTTGACAAGAATTATTAGATATTTGAACAATTGCGATTGAAAAATTACCAGTTTGACCATTTTTCAACGAATAGGCTCAATTTGTTTACGGAATCAATCAAAAATGTTTTTCAAATATCTCTTTCCTATGTATGGTGCTTTGAAAATTTACCATAATTATTAATTATTTAGGCAATATTTATCAACATATCCAGAGCTTGGCTATTTGTTAAGGAATAGGCACAATTTGTTTATGGAGTCAACTAAGTATGTCTTTCTGAAGACTCTTTTTCTAGGCTGCTTCACAAATTCAGATTTTGGCTATTTTCAATGAATAGGCTAATTTTTTCATAGAATTAATCAAGAATATCTTTCTGATTAATTTTTTCTATGTTGCTATGAAAAGTCTTCCTGATGACTCTTTTCTATGTTGCTTTGTAAATTTTCAAGAATTAATCATGATTTAAACCATTTTTATTAAAAAATTTAGAATTCGGCTATGTTTTAACAAATAGGCTACATTTTTGTACAGAATCAACTAAGAATATCATTCCGATGTCTTTTTTATATGATGCTTTGCAAATTTCCAAGAAATATTAATGATATAAACAATTTTCATGAAGAAATCAAGAACTTGGCTATTTATCAACGAATAGGCTACATTTTTTAACAGAATTAACTAAGAATATCTTTCCGATGACTGTTTTCTGTGATAATTTGTAAATTCTTAAGTATTATTAATGATTAAAACAATTTTTATAAACAAATTGAGAGTTCAGCTGTTTTGAAACTAATAGGCTCAATTTGTTTACTGAAGCAACAAAGTAGGTATTTCCAATTAGACTTCCCTACATTACTTTGCACATTAGCAATAATTATTATTTAGTTCAGCAATTTTCATAAACGTATTCAGAGCTTGGGCATGCTTCTTTTTCAATTTAAAAGAATTATTAATTATTTAAACAATTCACATAAACTGTTTGAAAAAATTTTATTTAGGTTCAGACATGTACATATTTCCGTTGAAAAATTGCACACACATATACACTTACCCTTACACATATCGTTTTTACTTAACAAAGGTTTATTAATATAAGAACAAGTGCCATCGTTTTACAAAAAATCAGTTATATTATTATTGATTGCCCAAACCAAATATTTTAATCCTTTTTTACAGAAATGTTATATTAATAAATATATTTCTTATTCATTGATAATATTATAGGGGTGGACGACACGTAATTTAGGGGTGATTTCCAATAACACTGATAATTCTTAATAGAATTTAATATCAAAACAAGATGTTTGCAGCCACAAAGTCCAAAATCTTAAACGACATATATGTCATATGGCGAAGCATTCTAAGGGTAGATTTTCTAAATGATGATACTCTAGAGATTAATGTTTTTACAACTAACGATAATATTGTAATACAGCATCAATTAGAACAATTTTGTGTAAAAACAATAAACAAAAAACAATGTTACCCCCTAAAACACTAAAAGACTCAAAAATGTAGAAGGGGTGATTTCAACCCCTAAGTGTGAACGTTTGCCAACATTTTTTTATTTTTTTATCATAGTCTATGATCCTCTTTTCACCTGCAAAGTAACAAAAAAATCGGCGCCGGACACCAACCTAACCCCCCTTGTTTGTCGCATCACTATTCAATTATTCATTGCGTATAATTATACATTATACAAAATCATTTTTTTCATTATAATAATGCCACCAAGGGACCCACTAAAAACCAACACCCTTTCTTCTTGGCAGAGATCCTACCGGAAACCGCTTTGGCATTACTTCAGGGGGTGCCGTTTTCTTCACGCATCGTCCTCATCAGTGCGTTAATAGCGCATATCGGGCTTGTCGGCCTTCGGCATCTGTGGGGCCTTCCACGGCGGGGCTGCCTCTCTGAATGACGTACATCTCATTGTCTCCGGAAGATGTTCAGTCCGGGGCCTTCCTTCTTTTGCGGCGCAGATGTAGCACCTGAGATAGTTTATGCACTCCGCAGACCTGTGTCCCTCCTTGCCGCACCTCCAGCAACCTCACGTCCGATCCGGACCCTTACAAACCGCTGCCATATGGCTAAAGCCTAGACAGCGGTAGCAGCGAGTGACCTGCATCATCTTACGTACGCGACAGGACACCCATCCCACCTTCAGGTGTCCTGCACGTACCAATTTCGACGCTATTTCTTCAGTTAGTTCCACAAAAGCCTTCAGAGTTCCTCTGAAGGCCTTCTTTGTGAGTAGTGATGCATATCGATCATTTTTGGACAAAATCGAGATTTGCTTAAAACATAGTTAGATGGAACTGAAATTTAATGGAGATCAAGAATTTGTAATGAAAAAAGTCGATCGAGACGAGACGATTATCTCGATTGAGTGATCGTTCGCTTCGATGTGAAGAGTATGGTGTTCAAGGTTTCAATTTGATCTAACGAGATTTTAGAAAAAATTTGTAATGATCGATATGCATCACTATTTGTGAGACTGACCCTTATCTCGCCTACCGGCTGCTCGCCAAAATTACTTCTAAAGGCAGCCTCAACCTCCTTCGCATCTGTTGTGGTGTCAAGATCGAAGACCTCAACCTCCATGCGAGGGACAAGCTCCCTCACACTGCCACCTTCGCCCATAACCTTTTTGATCGCAGCGGAAAGCTTGAATCTGCCATTCGCTGTGGGCCCTACTTCTACAAGGACTTCTCCGCTCCTTATTTCCCTGACACCCTTGATTGTTGCGCCCAGGGAGTCAGGTCTGACCTTTCGCTTGAGGTCCTTGAGAACCTCTGCGTAACTCGCGCCCTCAGACGGTTTGATTAAAACCGCTTCGGGTCGAGCTCATCTCTGTTTCCTCTGATTTCTTTTCGTCACCTTGGGTACAGGTGTCGGTTCCTCTCCCTCTTCCTTCTTGGGAGTCGAGGTCGCCGCTACACAACGGGTCCTCAACTTCTTCTTTCTTGGCCTAGTGTTGCTCGCCTCTACGGGGTTCAAGGTGGGCTCCCTCGCTCTCTTTCCATATTGGGTTGAGGGAGTTTCCACAGGATTTTTTTCTGTCTGAATTCCCCTACTGGCTACACGTTCGTGTTCTGCCTTCTTTCTTACATCGGTGACCCTGTAGCCTTTCCTCTCCTTCATAAATCCGGCGTGGCAGTCGAAATACATCTCGAGCTCCTTCATGTTGCAATGGACACGCGCAAGATGGTCTTACGCATCACCCACACCGTCGCGGATTTCGAGCCATATGTTTCTCTTTTTCCCGTAGGAGACCTCCCTCTCCCTGATGATCTCTTGCAGACACATCAGCTCCTCCTTAGTTTTATGGTACTTGGTGTAAAATTCGGACTTAGTCCTCTTGGCACCTGACCACTCCTTCAATTTTTCTATGTAACTAGGCTACTCTGCGACATCCAATGGACCTCCGAACTCCTAGCAGACGTTCCCATCCAAGTACGATTGGTTCCCCCTAAAATCCATGGAAACGGAATCGGCCACCGGGGCTTGCACCCGATGGGAACTGGCGGGGAGATTTCTACTCCCTTGGGGTATTGTGTTTTTGTCGTACCCACTCATGACTGGTTTCTTGTTTGGGTTTCCTTCCCCTAGCTGGCTTTTTTTCGACCCCGGGTATTTAATTTTCCCGGTACCACCCATATCAGGGAGGCGTACCCCTATCCGCAACCTGAGGAGGCACCCGATGGGGCACCAGCAACCCCAGACGGGGAACCTTCCGTTATTGTTATTTTTAACAACAATTATCTCGTAAACCGTAAGAGATAGTGTAATAGAACTATTACCATAAAGGGGAACACGGTACCAGACTAAAAGCTCGCCGTGCCGAACCCGAAACCAGGCGGAACCCCCCGAAGGGCCCCGAGTTCCCGAACTTGTATGCTCTCTATAAACGCCACAGTGACCAGTCCGTGGAAATGCCCAAAGTGCCTCCTGGAACCGACTATCAGCCGCCTCCTGGGAAACTACCTCACGACGCCGATCCTCGGCCGGGCTCAACCACGTCGCCAACGGGCCTCCGACCCTGCTTTTCCATCAACGCCTGACCACGGGCCATCGGCTTTTGACAAGATGTAAGTAGCAATAAATGTTATTGTCTTTCGAACATTCGAGGTTTTTTTTGTGTCTCCACCCTCTTCTCGGTTTTCCACTTCCTATTTCCCTCCTCGGCAATACCACGTAATACCTGGCGCCCAAACTAAAATCCTATATATTTCCTATCTTAAAATTCAAACCAGCAGGGAAAAGAGATATAAGATCTAAATTGAAAACTTACAAGTTTGACTATTACTCGAAACTTGACTCTATTCACATTTTGAATGCCATTGATTCCTTATGCCTGGTCAAATTTATGCCTAATTTCATCATTTATACACACTGAAAAATTGTCTACATGTTTAATGATATATACTCAATCATGTTTCATATTTTGTTGGTATTTTATACGCAATGAGTGATTTATGTGATTTACATGCCAACGGCCATACCACGCTGGAAGCACCAGTTCCCGTTAGATCACTGAAGTTAAGCAGTGTTGGGCGCGGTTAGTACTTGGATGGGTGACCGTCTGATACTACTGCGTTGCTGTTGGCGGTCGTGGGTGTGGTGAGCCCATTTACTACAAATCCACCTTAAAAAGCACTACCCGAATCGGGTAGTGTCACGCTTACCCCTAGAGGCTCGCCGAAAGGGAAATAGCTTAATGATATACATACATGTGCAAAAATTATAAAAATGATTTACTTGCGATGAATTCTATATGAAATGATATACAGGGTTTTTTCCGGGTAAAATATTTTTCAAAAAGGTCAAGGCCATTCTTGAAGTAACTCTTAACAAGGAATCCAGTGGTGACGTTGAATTTGACCTTGAGCTTGGCCTTCAAGGTTATTTCAAGTTCAACTTTGTTTTTTTAAGTGGGAACCCCTATTTTTGACAACGGAAATCGATCGAGCGGGAAATCTTACGTCCAAACATGTACTCAGGTCGTGTGTCAAGGGTGACCTTGAACTTCAGCTGAAGGTTATTAGGCTTGACCTAGGTATGGGGCGGGTCCAATCTGTACTGCTGCGGCTCAGGTGTTTACGAAAAACTTCGAGGTCATCCTTGGAGTAACTTTCAAAAGGAATCCAGCGGTGACCTTGAATGTGACCTTGAACATAACGTTCACGGTTATTTCAAGGTCAACTTTGGTTTTTCAATGGCGTACCCATTTTTTGACATCGGCAATCGAAAGAGCAGAAAGTTTTGCGTCTAAACATAAATTTAGGTCATGGGTGAAGGATGACCTTGAACTTCAGCTGAAGGTTATTAGGCTTGGCCCAGGTATGGGGCGGGTCCAATCCGTACTGCTTCGGCTGAGGTGTTTACGAAAAAGGCTTATGTCGTTATTAGTGTAACATTTAACGAGGAATCCTGTGGTTTTTATTATTCGTGGGTTTGGTTCTAGCATAACGAATATTCAATACGCACATTTTTTTCTTAATTTTTTTAATTAGATTTTTTTTCAATTTCTTTTAGTTGAAAATTTTTTTTTTGACCTTGAATGTCAATTTGAAGGTCAAATGAAAGGCCATCACATGATTCCTGGTTAAAAGTTACTACAAGAATGACCTCGACGTTATTCATAAACACCTGAGCCGAAGCAGTACAGATTGGACCCGCCCCATACCTGGGTCAAGCCTAATAACCTTCAGCTGAAATTCAAGGTCATCCTTGACCCGTGACCTGAGTTTATGTTTAGACGCAAAATTTTCTGCTTTTTCCATTGCCTTTGTCAAAAATAGGGGTTCCTAATTGAAAAAACGTTGACCTTGAAATAACCTTCAAGGTCAAGGTAAAATTCAAGGTTACGACTGGATTCCTTTTTAAAAGTTACTTCAAAAATGACCATGAAGGTTTTCGTAAACACCTGAGCTGCAGCAGTACAGATTGGACCCGCCCCATACCTGGGTCAAGCGTAATAACGTTCAGCTGAAGTTCAAGGTCACCCTTGACGTACGACCTGAGTACATATTTGGACGTAAAATTTCCCGCTCTTTCGATTGGCGTTGTCACAAATAGGGGTTCCTATTTAAAAAAGCAAAGTTGGTTCTGAAATAACCTTGAAGGTCAAGCTCAAGGTCAAATTCAAGGTCACCACTGGATTCCTTGTCAAAAGTTACTTCAAGAATGACCTTGACCTTTTTGAAAAATATTTTACCTGGAAGATTATTTAGATGTTTCGTTACTTTTTGGATTATATGTGCCATTAACCTGATATACATATAAATATGTGCAATGATTTGTCTATATTTGCGCATGAATTTATAGTGCCTATAAATTGATATGTACACATGAACTCTCATATCCTTTCAAATTATTGAAACGAATCTAAAAATTTAAGAGAATTTGATTAGGATCGGGCTAAGAATTGAACGAAAAACTTGTAAAAGATTGTTAAATTTTGGGTTAATAGAATTTAATTTAAAAAAAACCAAAAGTAGGAAAATTGTGACCTTGTTCACAAAGAAGAAAATAAGCATATTTTCGAACTCTAGAATCAATTAGATATAAGATTAAAATTCTGATTAAAATTTTCGAATAAAATGGGAATTTTAAATTAAGGTATCACATCGGAAAAATATATACAGGGTGTCCCATCAATAATAATTTGAATCTAACTTAATGCAAACGAAACTCAGGTCAATACCTGTTTCTGGAAGAACGAAAATTTAACTCCAATACGCGCGTCCATAGAAATGTGTAACATAAGAAAGGAAACAAACGAAACCGTCAAACCAGAAAATAGAAATAGGTCAGAAAGTCCTCCCCAAACCAACAGCGAAACTTTTGATTGCGATTCCTTTCTGGAAAACAATACACAGTTTATTTTAGAAACAGATGAACTTTTAGAAAGCGTATAGTTCAATGAATGTATGAACTACCAAAAAGAAAGGTTCTTCAAAGAAAGAGGAAAAAGGACAAATGCGTTAAGACTTAGACTAGACCCGCCAGCTAATAGCTTCTTTAAATACAGACAGAAAATAATAGAACCAAATATTAGAAAAAATAAAAGCGAGTCTGACAACAGGCAATCTGTTCAATTTGATTAAAGGGTAAACTTTAAAGAACCTACCCAAATTTCCTACAATAATATAGAAAACCGTAGCAGAATAATAATTAATAATTTGAAGTTACGAGATACTGACGACAGTGAACCTTTAGCAGAAAAAAATAACTCAAATTAAAACAGAACACGTAGACCCTCGACAACAAATAAGAGATCTAACAGACGTTCACGAATACATGTTAATAACTCAGACTCAGATTACGAATTCGATAATTACACAAATAACCAAACAATTCAAGCAACTTATTTTCCTTTCGGCATGATACAAACGCCGTTTCAAATTATGAGCAATTGGCCAATCAAATTTCGCAATAATAAAGAAGATAGTCCTGCGCATTTCTTGGAGGAATTAAAAAGATTCAAAAGGGGTTACAAAATAAACGACCGTAACATTTCAGAAAATTTAGATGCATTACTAATTGAAGACGCAAAAGGCTGATGCAAAATAAATGAAAATTCCTGGAGATTTTCATCTGATCCTAGAAAAAGTCGCGAATGGGAGCTACGTAGAATCTATGAAAATCTTAGAATCGAATACAAGATGTACATAAATCGAAATGCTTTCGAAACATTTGAGCAATTAGAAGACTTAGGTAAAGAACGGGAAACTGAGCTAGCCAAATTCAAAATCCGAGGGCAAGTTTTACAAATTACCGAACCTAAAATAGAGGACAGAATAGAACAAAAACGCAATAACAGAATTGGGGATAAAAATAATCCAGAAAATAATAAAGATGATGAAAAGGAAAATAATGATGGTCAAATTAATAACAAAAGCGGATATCAAAACCAAAATTACCAGAGTAGAAAACAATACTAAAATCGATTTCCATTTTACCCATTTGGATCTCCATTCCAACCTTTTCCGAACCAATATCAACAAAATTTAAGACCTAACTCCAGATCTAAATTCCCATCTGGTTTCCAACCAAATTTTCAACCTAGATTCCAACCAAATTATCAACCTAGATTCCAAACCAATAGACCAAGATGTCCATTCAACACCTACAATCGATTCTCACCAATGCTTAATCAAATGATATTAGGCTCAGGTCAAGATCGAAGTAACCTAATGTTCGAATTCTCTACAGAAAATGCGGAAAACAATTCAGGAAATAATAACAAACAAATTCTCAAAAATCGAATTACGGAAATAAAAATCAAAAACGGGTAGCAATAATAAAAAAGACTCACAAGGCAGGACAAGTTCTAACTAAGACCAACAATATTACAGCCTAATACCGAAACACCAGAATTGCTAAATTCGGATAAAGATGAAATAAAGGAGACACGTTTTCATTTATTGACAAAATTCGAAAATAATTTATTTCGAATTTTTGTGGATACTGGTGCCAAACGTTCGTACGCTGACAAGGAATTGCTGGAAAAATCCAGAATTCTGAATTTTCAATTTTTGAACCCGTTGCGCCAATATTAATGGTCGCGAATGGAGAAACAGTCGATATAATTGGTCAATTAATGCTAATTATAATCGGAAATTAAAAAAAAAAACATTTTATCTTCAGGTTAGTCCCAAACTTAATTTCTGTAGGCATTTTAGGCACGGACATGCTAAAAGCCATTCGGATGACCCTCAATTATGACTCTGAGGTAGTATTTACCCTAAAGGCACTAGAGAAAGGAGAAAATAAGTCTTAAGTTAATAGATAGCGAAACCCCCCTGTTACCTATCAATCCTAACCAATCCCAAAAAATCAAAAACGCCAAATCCCTGTAACAAATCCTACGAAAGATATCCCAAGCTTAATAAGCATCCCCACGAGCAAAAAATTCCAGTCACTAGAGAGCATCCCCACCCCCGACACTAGTGACCAGACAAGCACACAAGACTCATGTAGAATAAGTAAACCTAAGATTAGAAGTAATAAGAAAATATAAGAATAGCGACAGTAATCTTTGGAATAATAAAAAAGTTACTGATCAAAATAAAATAGGAAAGGAATCTCAAAAAGCAAATGAGATAAGCGAAACCGAAAATATAAATCAATGGATTAATTTTAAAAACAAAGCAATAAGATTTCATAATACTTCGGATATTTTAGGAAAAATTGACGAACAAAACAATAGTTCGCCAGAAATTTGCGAAGGTATTGTTTAGCTTAACGAAAGCCAACAATGTCAATCCGAAAAGCTTCTCGAAAATAACATTAAAATACACCAGGGAAAACAACATAGGGCGACGATCCCAGTAAACAGCGATGTTACCACGTGATCCCAAAAATAAAATAAGTAATTTATGAAACACTTGATAAACTATTAGAACAGGATATAAAATAACCCTCCTGTTCTGATTGGTCTAACCCTGTAATTATAAAAAGCCAGGGAAAGACTATAGATTCTGTTTAGATTTCAGAAAGGTTAATATTACTAAAAAATACTTCTACCCATCCCAATAATAGCAGAAATACGAGACACACTAAAATCAGCAAAATTCATCCCAAAAATTGATTTAAAGTTAGCTTATTTACAAATAATTTTGGAAGAAAACTCAAAACTAATAACAGCATTCACGGTACCTGGAAAAGGCATGTACCAATTTAAAAGGATGCCATTTGGTTTAACCAATGCTCCAGCCACTTTCCAGAGACTTATGGACAAAATTATTACTCCAGGCTTAAAGCCAAACATTTTTTGTCATTTAGATGACATAGTAATTGTGACTCAAAATGTTGAAGACCAGATATGTAAAAGAGTAAAACCAAGTAATCAAAATAAGACAGGATGGATGGGAAAAAGGGTAATCGAAGAACCATGGACCATGGTAGCAGCTGATATCATGGGTCCGCTACCAAGTTCTCAAAAGAGAAAAAATCAATACATTTTAGTGTTCGCAGATCTATTTACAAAATGGGTCGAAATAATCCCAATTAAAAAAGCAAACGGTATCACAATAGAGTCAGAATTCCATAATTGTGTCATTTCGCGTTGGAGAACACCACGAATCTCCACACAGATAACGGCACCGAATTTTTAAATAAAGCACTAAGAGATCTAACAGAAAAATTCGATATTAGGCACACAAAAACGCCAAGATATTAACCACAAGCTAATCCGGCAGTACGATAAAACAGATAATTAAAACGTACATAGAAAACGATCACTCCACCTAGGACGAACACGCGATTTACAGTTCGCAATAAAAACTAGTAAAACTTTATCGACCAAATTCATCCCAGCGTTCTTAAACTTAGGTCGTAAATTGGAACCACTCCAATCCCTCCGCAGAAACTTAAAAACCGATAGCGATATAGAATTTCAAAATGTAGATGAATGGACAGATACGCTAAGGTTACAAATAATAAAAGAGGAAGTGCACCAAAAGTTAGGTAAAGCTAACGAAAGACAAGCTAACTATTACAATTTGTGAAGAATACCGTTGGAGTATAAAATAGGTGACAGGGTACTGAACTTAACTACCATCTCAACGAGAAGATATGGCAACTAACCTTCGAATTCGAACAAAAAGCGTATCAGCAGAGTATAAAATTACACAGAGAATTTGGGGAAAAAATCACTAAACTAAAAAGACAGGAAGAAGAAGCCGAAAAAATACGAGAGAAGAGACGGGAACAAGAAAGAGATCACTCCTGAGCAACTACGCTAGGTATAATACAAGAAAATGAGGAAAAAAAACACATCTATCAGGAAAATAGAAAAGAGGCAGAAAAAGCTGAGGAATAAAGAGTCATTGAAGAAGAATGGCGCGCCGAAACAGAAAAGAGAAACCAAGACGTTCGGGCCTTCATCCTACAACAACGAAAGAAAATTAAAATAAAAAATATTAAGAAACCCAAATTTTCTGGTAATTTACCACTTTCAGAGTAGGTCCGATTATTACCTACTCCCAAAGTAACGTTTTCACTGACAATAACGAATATCCACTTTTAGTATAGAATTCAACTTTTAGGTTACGTAAGTTACCAGACAGATTCTGTAAAATTACAATGCATTATCAGCATTATGAATTTGTAGGTGATGGAATTCTAACTAAAAATATTCGTGTTTTTATTCAACATTGTAACTGAAGCAATTAATTAATTAATTTAATTAATTTTGAGAAATGTGAATAATTCTATACTACGTAATTATCAAAAAAATAAATTGACATATATACGAATATAAATAAATAAATTTATTTTTTCAAATACATTTTTTGACTATATTTTTGATCAATTTTGTAAATAAATTTTTCCATAATCTATACCGTTCTGAAACAATCTTCGACAAATAATTGTACTTATACCATTTTTTTAATTGCTCTCCCCAACTTTGAAACTTTACAATTACTTGTACTTATACTACGTTGAGAGCTGTGCAAGTACGCCGCGTTATCAATTATCAAATTTCAAGACGTGAGATTACGTTGGAAAAAGGAATTTTTAACAGTCTCTGTACTTTTACCAGCGTCAAAAATGCAACACTCTGAAAGTAGGTCCATTTATTACCTACTCTGAAAGTCACAGATTCACAAACAGAAACTGTACTTCTACAACGCCTTGCTATAGTGTCAGTCTAAAAGTGGTAAAGTTACAAGATTGGTTGGAACTCCTAACATGCAAGTGGTATTCACCCCATAATCAGAGTTGTAAAATTGCACCACTTTTTTGTTGGTAATTTTACCATTCTAACTGGTATAATTTTTTTATTTTTTATAGTGCATGATGTTGAAAACTCTTTATCCTTCATTCATAATAAAATAAATAAAAAGTACTGTGAGTGCCTTTTGTTAAACATAAATATGCGTGATTGTTATTAAACGTATTTCTGTAACCTTATTAGGCGTCCTTTCCAGTTCTTCTGGGTACACCGAAAATATTTCTTAAACGCTTATCGAATTGTGGTGAACCTATATAGACACGGACTTTTATTAACAAATTATACAAATTATTTTTTCACAAAAAATTGCTGTGAATGGCTTTATGATGTCATTTAACCAAAAATGTTTATTCTAAGCTAATCATTTTGAATTGTTATTAAGAAACTATATAAACAACTGTCTATATGTTTCATTCAACAATAACAATTAGAATTATTGAAATAATTTCGAGCATAAAATCAGTCGCATCAAGTTTTATGAAAAAAAATATATTTTTCATCTACGGCTATCACGCAATTGTTTATAGAACTTTTTATTAAAAATAGAAATTGTTGAATTAGACTGAAACTATTTTATAGAATAGGTAGGTAAGATCATAAAGTCATTCGAAGAAAGTTTTTAAAAAACAAAATAATTTTTTCCCTCCAAGAATATACGAGTATTTGCAGCAACTTTGTGCAAAAAATTTTTTACATCCGTAAAAAGATACGACAATAAAATAATTATTTTTTTTTAGTTTATTGATAAACATCATGAATTCTTATGTTTAAACATTTTTTTCACTTCAAATAACATTGTCAAGTATTTTAAAATTATTTATCCCGACAAAATATTTGATTTCGTAAAAGTTCTGTAGATGTCTATTTGTTTAAAACATTTTTTTGTAGCAGTAAAATGTATTTTAAACAATTTATTTGCATTATATTTGTACCTGGGCATTAACTATTATTGATTTTTGGTGTACTTAATTGTTTACGCGATCACAAAACTCAACTGTGACCTGCAGCTTAATTTGTCCGCGAAAATCTATTTCTGGACCCATGGGGTAATTGCCTTCTGTTTTGTGGGGCTGCAGCGTTCCCATCACGCGGGAATGAATCTGCTCGAACTTTGGCACTGTTGCTCACCAACGTATAGATCATTAAATAATTACGTATAAATTAATTTTATTGTTAAAAAATATTAAAAATTGTATTTATTAATTACTTAGTGCATTACACATATATACGTAGTATTCAATCAATTTATCAGAAAATGAGTCTGATCCGTTTGCGGTAAAATGTTGATATAATCTTTAATAGTTGATATAACACAAAATTAATTGGCAATATTTATAGAGAATCGTTTGATCTACAATTTAAGTTCTATGCATTTTCACCGAAAAACCACCCCATTTCAAGATATGTGCAAGAGAAGTGATGATGAATTGCGTGCGGGCTGCGAGCTCAAACTCACCCCCCATCCCAATGGCGGATTACTCGGAAAATATGACCCGTACAGTAAAAACGCATATAACCCTTCTTGTTTAGTATTCTATATACTATTTTTTCGTACTGACCTATAATTGTCGTCCGATACACCCTTTTTTAAATAATCGCCAAAAACCAATTTCCGGGGGTTGTTTCTTAGATTTAAGTGTGGTTCCACCCACTGGCCATTCCGGTGCCATAAGAAACCAAGTACGATAGTTATGAAAACTTTATGTATTTTTCTTGTGTGGAAAAGGCCTTTTTTTCATTTCAATTTGACCGGACTATTTAAAAAAATTCAATGACCAATATTATGATATACAGATGCGTTCAATTATATTAGTATATAAGTAGCATCTACGGAATTGATTTAATTGCATAATCAAGTATCAATTTTGTGTTTTATTATAAAAGCCATATATTTTTAAATACAGTTACTGATTGGTAGTAGCGATTTAACAACTCAAGGTCGTTGTAATGTAAAAAATTATATTTATTTATTTTTCAATTTTCTCAGAAATAAATTATGTAAACCACATTTTTTATTCTCCAGTCTCGAAAGCAGATAATACATTATTGGAACTTTCTATTGTTGTAGATCATTCAACAACCCTGTTCAATAAATAAGAAATATATTTAGTCTTAATAAACAATGGCTCATTGCGATATGTGAATTTTTCTCTATTATACTTGAAGAATTTTAATAAAAATAATTTGTTTAGAATTTATTAAATAAACAAATTATTTTTAACCGACTGCAACAAGTACAATGGTGGAGAAAGAGAATGCTTCAAAGAATAAAATTAGCCATTCTTTATGGAGATTGGACACAAATTAAAATATGTTATAAAGAGATTTAAAAAAACATTGAATGTTA
>CAKNWT010258662.1:0-10389 GCA_932066315.1 Andricus coriarius
AAAAGCTGTAGCAGTCTAAATATTATTTTCAAACTTTAGATATTCCGTGTACAAACTAAATTGTTGTATTTTAAATTAGAAATATCTTAGTAAAATAAAACTCGTTTGGAGAAGGAAAGAAATTTGACTTTTAAATTGAAATATTGTATTATTTCTTGGAAAAATCTATCGCAAGTAAAATATATTAGAAATACGTGAAAAGTAGATTCTTGCATGCAGACTGGGGTAGCAGTTTACCGGCCGGGCTGTAGTCTACGCGGAGTAAATTCCATCGCGCCGCAAATTAAAACATCAACAGTTTCTTAAATACTATTCCAATTGAGCTAAAACTTTCCAAAAAACTTCCTTGGACCTTTCTGAACAACTTTCTCACTGACAGTTTTTCGCTAGCTCAAAGTTCGCTCGACTCCCGAAACGCTAGAAGTTGTTTGTGCATGACAGTGTATATTTCTGATAAGTTTTATTACAAAATATCAAAAACCTCCCTTTTTGTGGCGAGTTGAAGTGAAAAAAATTAAAATATTTTGATCAAAGAAAAAAACAGTTTTTCGTAAATAATTCGAAAAATAAAAAAGTTACAACTTTTTTTACGAGAAGAAAAAGATGCGAAATTAAATTTTCATTTAGGATATATGTTTCAAAAATTAAAATTCAATACTTTATTTTCAAGTGCTCAGGGGCCTCCCCACTCCAGCAAAATAATTCTATATCTCCTTTTTGCATCCGGCGCCTCAATTGATACAAATCAATACAATTATTATTATTTTATTGCTACTATTTTTTTATTTTGAAATATAGAACGGAAAGTGTATAACAAAATGAATTTTTATAATAAATAAGAAAAAAGATCTGTTTGATGTTATGAGATTATTTCTGAAATTGTCTTAGTTTTCATTGTCCGAATGCAAAAAGGTATGATAGACATCCTATTTTCCGCTCATGGCGGAAGAAAAAAATTTGCAGAGCGTCATAAATTTCTTGCTTCGTCTTTTTAAAAACAAATCTCTCCTTTTACATAACAATATTTTTTCACGATAATAAAACATGTATTATTATACTATTATATCCTAGGTACTGATAATAATTTCAAATCATTTCATATGTATTGCTAGCTTAGCGATAACGTATTATTTTTCTCTTCATATTGCATAATAATTAATTCATAAATCATGAGACCGAGAGAATGATATCAAATTAAATTCAAGCTATGTACATATCAAACAATTTTATTCTCTAAGAGATGAAATCGAAAAGTAAAAATAAAATCTACTCATTTGTTTCAATAAATAAAAGCTTTTATTTTCAAATATAATGGTTCAACAAATTAACACGAACATATTTTTATGCATGCTATCTACATAAATAACATTCTTTAGAAAAAATTACATCAAAATAAATTTTCAAATTTTACAAATTTGTAGAGCTGTCTTTTTATATTAGATAGCTGGTAGATAAAACAATCCCACATTCACCCTTGCTTCGTCTGTTAGATATAAAAATATAAAACATATACATCCTTTAAGGAATTAAATTATTTTTTTTTACGAGAAAATTCCGCGAATCTCGAATTCAAAAAACTTACTCTTTCCATCTTTTTAACTTTCTTCTATCAAGAAAAAAGTGAATACATAAAGACCTTGTTCGGGAAGATTAGCTTTTTAGAATTTCCTTTGACCTTAGACTCCAAGACACAACTTGGAGTAATTTTTTTTTAATCAGGGCAGAAACCGACTTCCATTCGTGAATCTGATTACGAGACTTTTTACAAGAGGAAAGATAAAAATAGAAATAAAATAATAAAATGGAATCCAAAGCCACCCGAAACAGATGGGACAATAAATCTTTTTACAAGAATGAATTCCACTGCTCGAGACACAATCGTAAAAATCATCTCCATAAAGGTTTAGTTGTCCTTGAGACAAATCCATATCCAAATTCTCATCTGTAATAAAAAAAAAACTTAGAAAACAACAATTTTGTAATGCAATAAGATTATAATTAAAAATTGAAATTATATTTCAATGAATCTTATTCTAGTTTTGATATCATATTGAAAAAACTTCTTAACCTTACCTTTATCGTTGCGAATAAAATCGATTGCAGAAAAAAGATGCCTACAGATTCCAATGAATCTTTTAACGTTTTGAAAGTTTCGCATCCAATCACCCAGAAAAGAAATTTTTGCTTCCGACTGCAAATTGAGAAAAAAAATGTATAAACTAAGATTACCACATATTCTTAAATATAAATTAATAAAGGGCCTTTCTCAAATTACTAATTTCTCTTCTATACAAAATCGGAAGTAAAATGTATTTGTTAAAAAATAATTAAAAAATGTTCTAACTTAAAAAACAAACCTTAGATCCATTTAGAGAAACAATACATTCACCATTTTCTGAATTATTTCCAGGTTCTAAAGTAGAGACAGAACGACGAATTATATTTTTGGCAGAAATTTTCTGCTTCGATCTTCGAAAAATCATAAAATTCACGACACTGATGAGAGTCCTTTTGAGAATTAATTTTTTGGGATCAGTGCAGTTTTTTAAATCCTCTGACCAAATTAATTCGCCAGCGGCTTGACTATTCATCAAATCCATAAGCATCCAAGTCACGGAATATTTGCTCTCAAAACATAACAAATTTTCTAGGTCGCTTCGCAAAATTTCTAAACTCCTGTCACTGAAAATATCCTTAAATCTCTTTTTCACTCGAGGTTTGTAGTCCATTTTTAAGAGAATACAGCCAATCATCATCAAAATTAAATTTAAAACTTGAGTTAAAAGGCTTCTATCGTATTTAACATTTTTTGAATCTTCAATTGGAATCCCTTCAACATTTGGACTTAACGACATTTGCGAAGAGAAATATGTACCTGTAAAATTTTTTTGGTTTGTAGACTATTCTTCTGTAAAGAGAATTATTTTTCCTTCCTAAATATAATTACGTATTACAAAATTTAATCAATCTTTTCGCGAATTGAGTATTTGTTGAAAATTGTGGTTATTTCAACATATTTTTCTACGGTTTGTTAACCTAATTTGCATTTTTCAAAAAATATAAAGTTTTAATAACTACTTATTGATAATAAAAGAGGAAAAGTCGGTTTCATATCCAGGATTTTTTTTCGATTTTCTTCTTACAATTGCATCTTATATTATCTGGTCTTCCAATGGGCGATTATTATTTATTAAAACTTATAATTCATGTCCTAAATTTAAATAATTCTAAGCTTAATTATTCTCTTTGATATAAATCAAACTGATATACATTACAAATTCTGAGCTAATTTAATTTCTATTAATCTTTATTTGTAGTATTTATGTTTTATTCTTCTAACTGCTTCTAACCTATTTTCAATCACAAATAGGAAAAAATCGACGTAAAAAAAAGAGAATCAAGAAAGTGATCGATTATTAAAATTGAAAAATGAAAATAAGATTTTTTCAGTACCTTTTTTCTTTATTGCGGATTCCGTATAAAAAACTGGCTCATCCTTACAAGAAGAATCACAAACTTTTCTTCTAGAGTAGAAACTTCTCATTTTTCAGTACAAACTACAATTATTCACTAATTATAATTGATTAAATATTTCTTTCTAATTATTAAATAAATTTTCTTGAATTGAATAAGATATTTAAATTTGAACAGTAATTCAATTTTTGTTTAAGATAATATTAAAATTAAATAGGTAACAAGGTCTTCGCTTAACGTTCTTGATTATACTAACAGTCCTAACGAGAAAATAATACCATATTTGGAAGAGGTCGTGTGATAAATTTGTTTTGTAAACACTAAATACTTTTCGAAATTATTGTATTCTGTAGATAGGAGAATTCTGCAGAAATTATATTTTATTTTTAAATTTAATATCATTCAAAAAGATATTCAATTTTTGCACGATAATAGTATATTGTGTGGCAAGGGCGACAAGTTGGTCAATCCCGCACGAGTGTGAAGTTTGCCCCACGACAAACAAGAAGTTGAACGAGTACAAATGTCTGTTATGGGGTTTTGGAGCAATGAAGTTTGCAACGGTAAGCGGTCGGTTAGCGTATTCCCGCCCGTATAAGCGGGCGGGAATAACACATTCCCGCCCACTGATATGGGTTGATACGAGCACTCTCGAAGTGCGCATGCGTCACCATCGTTGGGCGGCCATTTCACACTTCCCGTCGGCTATATAGAGGCACGGAAGTCGCGTTTATCGTGCAAGTTGGACAAAAATGATTTAAAATAAATCTGGTACAACAAAAAAAAAAACAGAAAAATAATAGAGACCATATTTTACGAACAAAAATTACAACCTTATTCAAAACAAGTTTCAAAACACGAAGAGCTTGTTTTGAATTTTATGTCGCTTATTACAGAAGTTTATTTCTTAAATTTTAATCTTTATATACTTTTTCTGAATTTGATTTTGAGGGAAAAATCAGATTAATTATTTGCATAATTTATTTTTTCAATTGAAAATGACAGGCTCTGAAATTTTGTTAAAAGAGTTCAAAATAAGTTTCAGAATTTCAAAGTAATCTAACATTTTCAAATAAAAGTTATAAAATTCAACATTCATAACGAGACATTTTTCAAATTAAATTTTCTTAAATTGAATTGAAGCATGCTCATTCTAATTTTAATTACAAATGGTTTATTCTGAACATTTACTTAGATCAGAAGTAGGTAAGTAATTTATTTAGATACATTACTTAAATTGAATTTGTTTTTTGAATTTAAAATTGATCAATTTTGAAAGCTGAGGTTGAAACCTGTTGAAATCTCAAATATCTTATTTTATATCATTAAATTTTTTTCTTTTGAATAAGTGAAATGGAATCTTCCATTGTTGCCTATTAAAATGCCATCCGGAGTGAAAGATGGAGAAATCCGGTGTGCAGTAGTTGAAAAGCAGAGGACCGAATTTGCTCGATTGGACAATTTGATTAAATGACTCACGAGAGCAGACGGGGAGCTACTTAAAGTTTAAATTGTGGCCTTTCTTAATATTACTTTCCTCTCTTTCTTTATTTGAAAAGCATTCTATGGTATTCCGTAGAAACAATGGACACTGATGAACAATACTCAATTGTTAAAATTTTTCATTCAATTCTTAGTGCATTATTTTTGAAACAAATTGCATTTCTCGAACGATTGAAGCAAGACAACATTTCAGTGTGCGACAAATAAAAAAGAAAAAACTCTACACTTTTTTCACTCGCAATGTAATACGAAAAAGTAAACATTTTAAATCGATTTCATTGAAATAAAAAATGATTGATGCCAAAATAAATACAATTCAAAATAGATCAAGTAGTCCATAGTTTTAAAGATTCGTCATAAATACTGAAAATACTTGGCAAATAAAGTTCCATACGCATATTTTATCTGGAAATCTGAAGAAACATAGATGGGCCGGTGCTATTTTAAGCGATTTGGGCTTTAAACTGGATAGTTTGGGCTGCTTTATGATTTTTAAGATTTTTTTCAACTGCTTATGATTGACCGACCAATACAGAGTTGGGTACCCAGTGGGCAAAAAAATTAAGGATGTCCTAGAGACGTCTTCGGGACATCCCTAAGACGTCTTTTGCAACATGTCTTTTGGACATCCTAGGTATGCTCTTAAGACGTCTAATGCCAGTACCAAAGATGTCCCGAGAATGTCCTATTTCTTCAAGACGTCTTTAGGACATCTTTAGGTCATTAGACGTCTTAGAGACGTTGTTTGGACTGACATTAGACGTCCTAGGAACGTCTCAAGGACGTTCTTGGGATGTTTATGGTTTTGTGCCCACTGGGTAGTAACTAAATTACTGAAAAGTTACATTATTTGTAACTTTTAGGGTAACTTCGTTACTATTTTAAAAAGTACATTGTAACGTAACTTAGTTACGATTTTTACAGTGACAAATTAAAATCTTTTTTGTTCAAAATAATATCAACTATTACATTTATCGTTGACATCACCTATTTTGTTTGAACATTTAACTACTTTGTTGAAAATTCATGTATTCAGTGAAAAATGCAACTATTTTGGTAGAAAGTTCAATTATTTGGTTGAAAAGTAACTTTTTTGTTGAAAATTCATATTTTCGATTAGAAAATGCAACTGTTTTGTAGAAAATTCGTCTTTTTGGCATAAATATTCAACAATTTAGTGGAAATTTTTTTCTTTCTTGGTTCAAACTTCAACTTTTTCGTTTCAAAATTTATATCCTTTGGTAAAAAAACTCATATTTTGGTTTTTCTACATTTAACTATTTTGGTAGAAAACTAATCTAATTTAGTTGAGAATTCAGCTATTTTGTTGAACATTCGCCTTTTTTAGTTGAATTCAACTGGGTTAGATTTAAAATTAAAATCTTTTACAGTTGAAATAATTTCAACTATTACATTTTTGGTAGAGGATTCATCTATTTTTGGTTTAAATTCATGTATTTTGTTAAAGATTAAACTATTTTGGTAGAAATTTCAACAAGATCGTTAAAAAATAATTCATATTTTTGTTGGCAATTCAAATCGTTTGTTGGAAAGTGTTTTTTGTTTGTTTGTTACAAAATTCATCATTTTTGGTAAAAAAAATTTTGTAGAGAGTTCAGTTACTTTATTTTTTATTTTTACTTTCTGGTTGAAAATTTAACTATTCGGTTGAAAGTTGAACTATTTTGTTATAAAAACAGTTTTTTGGTTAAAGATTCATAATTTTAGTTGAAAATTCATTTCTTTGGTTGAAAATTTAACTAATTGGTTTCAATTTGGGGGGCGGGGGTAGCAAAATTCAAACAATTTGGTAGAAAATTCAACTGCTTTTGTTTGAAAATGCTAGAAAATTCAATTATTTGTTTGAAAATTAACTTTTTTGTTGAAAATTCAACCATTTGGTTGAAAAGTCATGTATTTTGTTGAAAATTTAACTATTTTGGTGACGAGTCTATTTCAATGAAAAGTAACTTTTTTGATGAAAATTCATCCCTTGGGCTTGAAAAATCATCTCTTTTGTTTAAATTTGGTCTTTTTGGTTTGAAAATTGATTCCCTCCGGTAAAAAAATGTCATATTTTCTTAATAAAAATACAACTGTTTGGTTGAAAAAATTGTCTGATAAATCTTTCTTGGTTAAAAACTTAACTCTTCTTTTGAAAATTAATCTTTTTTGTTGAAAATCGAACGAAAGGTGTTTTGACCGAAATTTGAAACGTATTAGGCCCTGACTTTCATTGTTAATGGTTGATGAAAATAAAGTTAACGAAACAAGTAATTCTCCCGATTCTGCGAACAATGCGGTAAAAAATCCGCTCAGAATCTGATACCGCAGGATATTCTGTGTGACATGTTTATTACTCAATTTGAATTTTATTCTAAATATATAGATTGTAGTTCACTTGATGTAATATATTGTGTATTGTTATTGTATATTGTGGATTCTCTTTTTTAAACATATTGTGTATTTTTTATCTCGGTTTTTATGTATTATCATCTTTGTTATTTTTATTTTCAAGTTATAAAATTAAGGAAGGAAAAAAGTAATGTTTTAGGTAACTTAAAGTTACGTTACTTGTAACTGTAACTAGTTACAGTTACAAGTAACGTAACTATAACTATATAACTATAACTATATAATATTCAAACATGAATAATGGATTTTCAGAAAAAGATTAGAAGGAGTAATTTAAATGTTTGTTTTATTCAGAGAAAACTACATTCAATGATGAAGAAAGGATTTTTTCAAAAATCAACAAAATATTATTTTAGACAATAAATATTAATCTCAATTTAATAAGAATAGGTTTCATATTTCCGCAAACATTTTCCCCACAGCATGTCGTATAATTAGAATGGAATCTCGAATGGATAATATTTGTGGTCTTTAAGACTGAAATAGAAATACAAATTTGAAATAATATTTATAAGCTTCGAGATATTGAAATCAAAATTATTGACTAAATTAATAATCAGCAAAATACATACTCTTCAAATGCAATTATTCGCTTCCTAGTTTCTATAGATTCAAGAATTTTCATTTCGTCCTCGTTCAATTGAAAATCGAAAATCTCCAAGTTTTCTTTGATTCGAGAATTGGTCACTGATCTGGGAATTAAAGCAGCGCCTAATTGTGTCTATACAGTAATATAGGAAAAAAGATGAAATTTGTACTAAAAGGAAATACAAAATATGATATTATTTTTGGATATTATTTTTATACTCACGACAAATTTCAAGGCAATTTGTGCTGGAGTTTTGCCATATTTTTGCGCGAGTTCGATGACCTTTCGATTTTCCAGAAAATCAGGAATTTCACTATTATAGCCAGGTCTTCCTAAAGGTGAATAACTAGTAACAGTTATACCATTATTTTTACAGAGTTCGATCAATCGTTTCTGGTTTATGTTGATATTGATTTCTACCTATGGATTTTGTAATTTAAGAAATTAAATTTTTGGTTCAGTTTCAATATAGTGCATAATTTCAATACATTTTTAAGCGATAAATTACTTGCAATTAAAAAATAAATTCTCTTTTAATGAAGATAAATGTGAAACTCACCTGGTTATTGACTGGTTTTATCGTCGCCGATGCCAATAATCTTGTAATTTGTTCAGAATTGAAATTACTGATTCCAATATTTCGTGCAAGGCCTTTTCGAAAACACTCTTCCATGCCTTTCCATGTATCCAGATAATCAACATCAGAAGTTTGTATTTTTCCTTCTGCATTTACGGGAAACAATTCGCTTCCTTCCTTCAAAAAAATATAATTTAAAAAATATTATTTCAGTTAATTTAATTTAAAAAAATTATTTATGTACCTTAAACGCGATTGGAAAGTGAATGAGATATAAGGTCCACATATTCCAAACCAAGATTCTTTAATGACTCTCTGCAAGCTGGAACCACTTGATCTTCTTTATGGAAAGTATTCCACAGCTAAAATTTTATTATTTATTTGGATGTGCGAAGCTCGTGATAAGATTATAAACAGTAAAATTAACTTACTTTCGTTGCTACAAAAATATCTTCTCTTCTGATCGTACCATCATCAATTTTTCCTCGAATTGCTTTGCCTACTTCTTGTTCATTATTTAAAAAAGAGGAGGTATCAATGTAACGATAGCCAATCTCGATGGCATATCTTACGGCGTCTTCAACTTCGTTTGACTTCGACTTCAAACAAAATATTAGGTATAATAATCTTTTATTCGTTACTATTTTGTCACATAAATTAGATGATCTCTTTGCATTAGTAATTACTGGTACCAAAATAATTGGAATCAATAAAAGACATAAAAGTAATAATCAAATAATCTAAATAATGAAAAAATAGAACAAATAACCCAAGCATCACGACACCAAAATTAAATATTTTTTTTAATACGGCTGATTTTTTAATCCAGGTTTAAAATTTTAATTTTTTACTGTTACATAGCAAAAAGTAATTGAAACAAATTTAAAAAATGCGCACATACCGAGTAAGTTCCAAGACCAACAGTTGGAATTTTATTTCCGTTGGAAAATTCCAGGTAAGGAACTGTCAAACTCATAGTCATCATCTGATAATCCTTTTATTTAGTTTCATATGATTATTTCATACGAATTTTTTCGATATAAGCAGATTTAGAATACTGAAACTCTTTTAAACTAAACTGCTCTATTTTCCAAATCCTTTTATATACATTTTAACAATGTTGTTTTTGTTTAGTTTACGTATATTCTGCGGTTTCGTCTGCTTCTTCGTTTATCAGTATATTTTTGCGGTTCATTCTTGCAAATGTTCTTCACGTGATTGAAATAAGCCGACACAGAAAAAACAAACACTTAATTTAAGTCAAAAATTGGAATTATTTTAAGGTGTAACAAAAAGAAGCATATGAAACCTGAAATTAAGAATTTGTTTTAATCATTAAAGTGAGAAAACAAAAAGGCTGAAATTCAGGCAGTAAATACCTAAAATTAAGGTAGTAAAGACCTGAAATCCAGGTAGTAAAGACCTGAAATTAAGAGGATATTTATATTGAAAAGGCAGTGTAAGGTTGAGATGACATTGAATTAAGGACACTCCTTGCTGAAAGTAAGTCGCATATTTATACTGAAATTATGCATTTCCTCACCTCTCTCCCCCCCCCCCTTCCATTAACACGTGATCCCTAACCTGAAGTCACATAAATTATAAACATAATCTTTGTAAAATCCTTTTGGATTTCCTATAAATTCACAAGTAGAACGCTTTGTCTGCACCAAGAATCTCGAAGATTCATTTTTTTATTTATGTGAACAACACTATACAATCATACTTTTCGATGATAATCTGGACAAAGAACAATGTGCGTTCCTTGGAAATCTAACTTTACACGAAACATATGAGCAGAAAATGCAGTCTTGACTTCGAAAAACAGTAA
>CAKNWT010258663.1:14276-34266 GCA_932066315.1 Andricus coriarius
ATGATGTGAGGAAAGCAAAAGTTTGCTCCTTCGACAAGGACTGTTTTTCTACATTTCTGTGAAAATATCCGTGCATTTTCTTGTCGAGTAGCTCTTGATGGAATTTTTGACCTTCTGCTTTCTTCACTTCGGCTTTCAGAAGTGAAGCATCTAGATGGAGTAATGCACTTTCCTCACTTCTGATGTTAAAATTCAGGCCAAGGGTCTCGGCCGCTTGCTCCGCGGCTTTGTAAAGGAACGCTCCTTTGCTAATCATCTCGTGGTTCCTGTCCATTTTTAGGAGAGGATCTCTGCCATTGGCTACGATATAAGCTGTACTTAGAACAATTCGGTTATGAAGACACTGGAGATACAGAGGTCCGCGTCCGCCTTGACGGCGTGAAATGTATAACCGCGGAAATGACGAATTTATATGCAAGCTTTTACGCATATGCATCATCTTATGTGTGGTGACATCAAGGGCCTTAAGTTCGTTCTTCGTACATTGAACCACCCCAAATGAGTAGAGTAGAATCGGGACGGCAAGCGTGTTAGTCGCAGATATCTTGTTCAACGCTGACAGATTGGAAGACAAAATCTGTCGAAGAAGATGCTTGTATCTGCTTCGGAGAAGACTCCTTTACTGAAGTTACGTCCTGAATGCGGCTTTGAGGCACGCCCAGGTACGTATAGGTCTCTACCGTGTTAAGATGTCTGATAACACCTATATCCAAAAGCTCAGGGTCCTCGGGAACGCCAACAATCTTTCCGTTCTTCAGATGAATTTTGGCACATTTAGCCAATCCAAAGTGCATCCCAATCTCTCCTGTGCACTTCGCGACTATATTTATGGCAGTTTGAAGTTTGCCTTTACCAGAGACATACAGATTCAGGTCATCCATATAAAATACATGTGTGACCTTATAGTCGCGCTGGTTAGTGTCGCTACAGAGGTATCCATATGAATTTCGTAGTGCGCGAGGTAGAGGCAGAAGTGTGATGCAAAAAAGCAAAGGGCTCCTGGTATCGCCCTGAAAGGCGCAGCGTCTTTGCAGACACACCTGTCAATTAGCAGGTTCTCTCGACAGCCTGCTACACCTTTTTTCGAGCCGCGTTGTTCGTGCATCTCACACCGCACAGGCTTAATTCGCCGAAAAATCCTTTTTTTAGGACAGCTGTAAAGGTCTTATACATTGTGTTCAAACAAGTTATTGGCCTGTAATTCTCTGGTTTGGAAAATTTGCCTTTTTCGGTAGGAGTATAGTGCGTCCTAACACCAGCCACTGCGGAATAGGCGTCTCCGACTTTAAATATGAGGTGAATATGCAGGCCAAATGTTGGTGTGTAGAAGTAACCTTCTTTCACCAGAAGTTCTTGATAAAATCTGGTCCAGCATTGGAAAAGTTCTTCGTTCCTCTAAGTGCTTTTTTCACCTCTTCGGCAGTGATTGATGGACATTCCTCCTCAGATTTTATGAGGTCGCGAAATCGCTTGAAGCGGATGATATTGTCAGTATCTTCTTTCAACTTCAGTGTTTTCGGGATCTTGTATACCTCTCTCCAAAAAGTCTGTACCTCGTTGGGCTTGGGTGGATTTTTGACAGAAACAGGGTGATCACTGAACAGGCGAGATGGGTCAGTGAGAAACTTTTGATTCTCCATGATCCATCTCTCCCTCTTCTGTATTCTCCTCCTTACGTCAGATAACAGCCGTATTTTGTCAACAATATGCTGCTTGATTGTCAGCAGCTTTGACTTGTTTAGTGTGTGATTCAAGATCCACAGTTCTTGCGCGAACTTTCGAACCCTTTCCAAGCAAAAGTCTCGTGCTCCTTGAGGACACGGAGCGATCCAAGGACGACCGCATTTTGCCCGCAAGTGTCTTAGCATTTTCTAGACACGCAGTGATGCTTTTCAGGCTATTAACCAGTGAAACCTTGGCACCTCCAAGAGCGCCGATGATCAAGACGATTAGCTTAACTGAATATTCCGGGTATAGCCGTCGTAACTTCCTTATAAGTTCTTTATACCTCTCTTTCTTTTCATTCTCTTTGGCTATGATATTTTTGTCAGCTGGTGCCGAAAATTCGATAACGAAGAGGGTTCGTTTCTCGAAGTCAAGAAGAACTATGGCAGGCCTCGAGTGCGCAACAGAAACAATTGTCAAGAATATGAAGTTCCAGTATATCCGACACTTCTCATTCTCGACAATTGACTCTATTTTCCTAGGAGCATTTAGCGGTGCGGTATTTAGGCTGATGCCGTAAGAGTGACAGAGATGGTAATAAAGCACTCTTAGTGCCGCATTGTGCCTTTGAGTATATTATATATATAAAATATTATTCTATTTATTTATATATATTTGAAAAAGTTTTAAACGTAATTTTCCTTCGTCTCCCCGTACCTTCGTGAACATAATCATTATTTACAACTACACCCGACTCTCGGTTTAGTAATTCCTAGAACTGTGGGCACACGCAGTTTCTCAGCTTAAGGGGTCGAGAGATGGTTGCAACTCTCGCCTCGGAAGGGCAGCAGTGCTCGAGTACTCAGTCAAGTATATTGGGGAATATTATGCATTCCAATTGGAAACGGTTCAGGCGGCCCTGACTGTTTACCCAGTAAAAAAAGTTGAATATATATAACGCAAAAACGAATTCAGCTTAGGTTTGGTGTATTCGATTTGCTGCCATTATCGAATTGGTCCTTTAAATTCAATTCTGCAATGCATTAGGCTCTATTCGGCCGAGTTTATTTTATGAAATGAAGGGAAATTATCAGTTTTTCAGGGTGTGCAATGAGTATAATTATGAAAAATAAAGTTGCCCAAATTCATTCGTGTGGTTTGGGCGAACAATATTAATTATTTAACTGAACGGAGTGATATTAACCAAACTTTGACTCCAATTCGGCAATACACATGATTTGATTTAGGCTCAATTCTGCAAGTTGCAAGGCGATGCACGCGGTGCGTAACTTGTAACTTCATTGCCGACAGTTGGTAATCCACCGCGTTCATCGGCCTGCACCTTGCAGAATTGAGTCTGTCAATTCATGTGTATTGCCGAATTGGAGTCAAAGTTTGGTTAATATCACTCCGTTCAGTTAAATAATTAATATCGCTCGCCCAAACCGCACGAATGTATTTTGGCTACTTTATTTATCATAATTATACTCATTGTAACCCTGAAAAACTGATAATTTCCCTTAATTTCATAAAATAAACTCGCCCGAATAGAGCCTAATGCATTACAGAATTGAATTTAAAGGTCCAATTCGATAATGGCAGCAAATCGAATACACAAAACCTAAGGTAAATTCGTTTTTGCGTTATATCTATTCAACTTTTTTTACTGGGTACGTTTCGATCGCTCCGATTTTGCCACGAGGGTTCCTGCAGGCAATACTATTAGTTTCCGACGTCGGAAACTATTAGGATCCGACGTGGGTTACAAGGTCGGGTTTTTCGGTAGCGTCGGAAAAGAACCAAAAGCTGTATTTTCTATAAAAAATTCACTGCTCACTTTTAATTCAAATTTGCACATTAATAATTGTTGGGGAAATCCAACGTTTAATCGTGGAAATGATCCTGGACAGATTTTTTATATTTGTATGAATGAGTTCTCGGCCCTCGCATCTTCTTCTTTCTTTTTCCCACACTCCTCTTCCAGGAGGGGGGGGGGATAATTAGCCTAGGTTTGGAGAAATCTTCTTGAAAATGAATGCGCAGCCCATTTGGCCATGGCGATGGCAATTAGTTTAGAGTTGTAATTTGCCTCGATATGTGGTGTTATGCCTCAAGAACTTAAGTAAAAGTGGACAGGAGAGTGAAAGGTTTGGCGTGCGCAAAGTAGGTGGAAATGAACTAAGTAGGGTCTTGTGCATCCCATAATATGACGAACAATGTTTAGGAGGACGAAATGTGATAATTAGGTCTCCAGAAATTTATAAGCTTGAAAATAAATTAAATAAGTAAATTATTTGTTTTGAAAAATTTAATAATGAGAAGGAAACCTTTATTTGTTGGATTGTGGAGAAAGAGTTCCACACTGAATGGGGGAAAAAAGGAATTTTTTTATAAAAGACGATTCTAGTGTCCTTCTGGAATCTGATTATATTGAACAGGCCCGTAATACGTGATTCCTCTTCAGGAGAATCGCAAGGAGCGCAACCCCCCTCCTCTATGAAATTTTTCCTAGCCAGACTAGCCGCCAGATTATAATGATTGGCACGCAGTTTAGATATTACAACTACCAGTTTTCTCTCATATTTAGATTTAAAGAACCATGGTTTATTAAATTTAGATGAGTCAAAAAAGTTCTGTAAGTAATATTAACCTATCCCTCCAGACCTTGAAACCGTACCCCAAACTTCCAGAGCAACATTAAAATGTTGATGAAAGACCACTGACCCAACATCTGTATGTGGGAGTCTGATATCGTGAAGATTACCTTCCTTAGTAGCTAGTTTAGCTAAATTATCTGCATTCTCATTACCTATAATGCCCTTATGACCAGGGATCCATTCTAGAGTTATATTGAGATTATTATTTGATGCAATGAAGAGAAGGTTGTGAATTTTATGTATAAGGTATGACGTTGAAGAAGAGGTGTTGAGGCTTTGAAAAGCTTGTAGCACACTCTTTGAACCTGACAAAATCACTGAATAAGGGATTTTTTTATCCAAAATGTGTTTTATTGATTCACTAATCGCCCACGCTTCCGCTGTGTAGATAGAGGCATGTTCAGAAATTTTTATTTTTATTTCAAGGTTTAGTTGCGGGGAGTAAATAGAAACCAGGACAAAGGATTCTGGAAATTTTGAACCATCCATGTAAAAGTGGATGGAGTTAGAGAAATTATTAGTGACGAAATGCGTGAAAATTATGCCTTTAGGACTACTGTTCTGGATTACCAAACCTGTTTTTAAATCAATTGTTGGTTCGAAAAATTTCAATGGGTAAGGGGTTAAGTAATGTAACGCAATAGCTGAGTTTAAGACTTTCTCTTTGTAACCCTTAAGTTTGTAGTAACATTGCAACAGGAAAAAATTCTTATCCAGGTTGAATTGAGTCAAACTGTGTTTAGTTATGAAATACAATTTGTCAAGAATAGAATGAAGCGGATGATTCACCGACAAAAATGTTTTAATAAGAAATTTATTTGATAGTAGTTGGAATCTAGTTTTAACAGAAAGTTCCTTTAATTCCGCTTGCATTACAATAATAGGTGTGGAAATTCTGTATCCACCGATTATGCGTAAGAATCTATTATGAAACTTATTTATTTTTCCAAAGAAGGTATCACCACTACATACCCAGATAACAATCGTGAGACGAACGCTTCAAGCACGCGTGCGAGTCGCACGATGCGACCCATATCGCACGCATATGGCAAGCACATTCCGCGATAAAGTGATGGGTGCATGCGTGCGTGCCCAATGAGGCTCATTCAGCCATCACTCATATTTCGTCGTAGTCCTTGCTGAATAAATAGAAACAATGTATCAAGAATATTTTTTACTGAGCAAATTCGATTTAGTTGAATCAAATTAATATCTTATTTGAAATGATTGATGTATTTATCTTATTCCAAATGATATTTGTACCAGTATTCTATATGCGCAGAGTTGTCAAACTTCACGGTTCACCGAACATCAATGCCGACGTTGCCGTCAGTGAGGTTATATGAGCGTCATGTTGTGGTGTACGCTAGTGCTTTTCCAGTTGTTATAAAATTTCAATGAACTCGATCATTGCGATATTATTTTTCGTATATTTGAGCATTAATTAATGTTTGCGTGCCACCAATTGTGTTAAAGAAACTGGTAAGCAAAGAAAAATATATATTTTCTTCTAAATAGCAGAAAATTAAAAGTTAGGTTAAAAAATCTCACTTTTTCCACGTGTATATATGAAAGAACATTCAAAAAATCAGAAAATCATTTGTCGTTTTAGGATGCCCTTGTAGAAAGAAAGTATCGATAGACTATCTTGACGTCTACTGAAAAATATGGAAAAAGTTTGGAAGGTCACAAAGACAAAAATCTGTCAGAGGGAACTTTTCCGAAATCTTCAAGAATTGAAAATTGCAGTCTCCACAAATCGGCATTGAAAGAATTACAGTTATATAGTTATATATACAGTTATATATAATTACAGTTATTACAGTTTCATAATTATGGCCAACGGCCATACCACGCTGGAAGCACCAGTTCCCGTTAGATCACTGAAGTTAAGCAGTGTTAGGCGCGGTTAGTACTTGGATGGGTGACCGTCTGATACTACTGCGTTGCTGTTGGCGGTCGTGGGTGTGGTGAGCCCATTTACTACAAATCCACCTAAAAAACACTACCCGAATCGGGTAGTGTCACGCTTACCCCTAGAGGCTCGCCGAAAGGGAAATAGCTTAATGATATACAGTGAGTATAATAAAATCCGAAACCCTAACAATTGTTACAGAAGTACTTTCCTTCTCGACTTTTGCTCAAAATTTGTACACGTTGTTTTCTTTATTTTTGGATTTAAAAAATATTGTATTTGTATTTTAATAAAATTTATGTTCTTATGTATTTATAAAATTTATTATTATTGTAAAATTCATTATGATTTTCAATATTTTACGCTAGTCGTAGAGGGGATGCACTTCATCGACACGCGTGCGACTCGCACGGCGTGCGAAGCATATGTCACGCATATGCGGACACATCTGTTTGGTGATCTGCGTGACACGCGTGACGCTTCCCAGATAGCAAACGTGCGGGGCACGTTAGTCGCATGGCGTGCTAGGCACGCGGTGCGTGCAGGGTGCGAAGCACATGCGTCGCATTTTGTGAGGGACACGTACGTGCGAGGCATATGCCTCGCAATTTGTGATGAGAATGGTGAATGATAACAATGAGGTTCATGTTGCAAAACTAATCTTAGGTGGCAGCACCGAGCCGAGCACTAGACCCTCTGTCAATGAGATACGAATTTCAATCAAAGAAATTTGATTAATAAGTATAAAGTGCCATTTATACCTTGTAAACATAACAAAATATATTTTTCAACCTTTTTTAATTATACTTATCATATAGCATTTATAAAACGTTGATAAATCCTTTTCTGACTGTCACATGAAAAGTAAGGTTAGGTTTACCATACATCCCAATGTATGTATAATTCCCACTAAAAGTATAAATCACCTTCGCATATAAGCACTAAGCATATATTTAAAGATTATTCATCCTCATATATTTAGTTATAAGCAACCGTACATCAAGCACAATATTTTTTTCGTCTCATCGACAGTGGGTCTAGTACTCGGCCCGGTGCTGCCACCTACGATTAGTTTTGCATCACGAACCTCATCGTGCCTAGCACTTTACTGACACGCGGTGAGTCTCACGTTATGCGTGCATCAATGCTACTTTCTCGACACACCGTGCGGAAATTTTTATTAGTAATTTAAGAGTATAAATAAACAAATTTAAAATATTTTTATCGGGCAAAATGATTAATATTAATAATGCATAGGGCAGAACTTTATTTTTTGTTGTATCTTCCTAAAAAATAATTTTTTATTTTTTAATATCTATTTAATAAAATATTAAAGTCAATATGAAAAAAAATTATGGATTTTATTATTTTAATAAATAGTTTTTTTTTATTTTCCCTCCAGTCACCGACGCCATGTTGATTTAACATCAGTACCAGCGGGCCCTCAGAGGTAACCGCCCACCCCTCACCAACCTGATACTTTACTGATGGTGGTCAACGTCGCGGTTTCTTTGTTTTTTATTTGTGATGTGGTTACTTTTTATAAGTTTTCTTAGTACGCGATCCCGACGGATATTTCTGGAGAATTTCAAAAATTAAATTGTTGAAAGAAATTCCAGTGATATTACTCCACTCCCTGCTCGTATTATTTCTGTGGTAAGTAAATAAAAAAAATATGTAACCTCAATTCTATTTTTCACACCAGGACATGAGAATGAAAACTCTGTAAAGGCCATTTGAATTTGGCTCGAAAAATCATATTATTGTTATTATTCATGATTCAGTGCCAAGTTCAAATGGTATTTCTCGAGTTATCATTTTTATTTATGCAACTTAATGTAAAAATCATTTTACTCGCACTACGTGCTCGCATTTTACCCTCACTCGCGTGACTCGCACGCCGTGCGAGGCTTATGCGACCACATGGAAGACACATCTGCGTGGTGATATGAACTCACGTAATGCGACCTTATCCGCACGCGTGCGACCCATAATTCTCGCACTGTGCAGGCATTTTGTTATCTGGGTTTATTCGCACTCGTGCCTGCACCGTGCATGGCACCGTGCGCGCATATTGTTGTCTGGGTATGAACAGAGCATGACAACCATACTTGAGGGAGCTCCTCCCTAAAGAACGAAATAACATTTGGAGCACCTGGAGTGAGAACCCAACCATGTGCCACATAAACACTTTAAGATATTAAGAATCTGGTTACCTCGATTAATTATTTTTTAAAAGCATAGATTCCAAGATAATGTGCATTGAAAAATAACCCCCAAAAACAAAGCAGACTCAGATGAATTGATCACTTGATTGTTAACCAAAATATTGACATGTTGTGGTGTTTTCTTTATAGGAACTGGAAAAATAACTAATTTCTATATATCTGGAAAAATAGAGAATCCCCTGTCCTTCAAAAGGGCATGTAGGCTATTTAAACTTTATTGGATAACCGAAATACATTCCCCCAAGTCATATGACGTGAAAAAAAGAACCATCTCATCAGCGAACTCTAAAATTCCGCATCCTGGATAGATAACCGTATATAGATTTCTAGTATAAATAGTATACGAGACAGGGCTGAGGATGCAACCCTGTGGAAGACGTTTTTTTACTGTATGGGGTCCTTTGTTTTCACCATTAATTCTAAAGAAAAGCTTTCGTTCATGTGTTAACTTGAGAACAAATTTACAGATTTTAACGGGAAGACCAATTTCTATCAGATCATTTACTAAAATATTCGGAATAACATTGTCATAAGCGGCTTTAATATCTAAAAACAGACAGGCGATAAATTGGTTTTTTGCTTGGGATAAGTATAATTCGGAAGAGAGGATCGCCAGATTGTCCGCACAGGAACGGCCCCTCCTAAATCCGTATTGAGTGGAAAGAAGGACATCTCGAGCCTCCAACCAATAAACTAAAGATTAAAACATCCTTCCAGGAATCTAGGAAAGCATGCCGGTTTACAATGTGATTTAAAATGTGGAGCAAAAGGAGCAGATATGGATTTGGAAGGTTTTTTTTATGACTTAATAACTTATTTTGTCAAGGCCAGGAGAAGATTTAAGTTTTAAACTTTTCAAAACAGAAAGCAACTCTTTGAAAGTAAAGAGGTTGTTAAAGTGTCTCCCCGTTGCAACATAGAATTATTTTCTGAGCCAGAAGAAAGAGCATCATAAGGGGGGGATTACTATCTTTATTTACTATCTATCCAAAGTATCCAGATTAACCGAGCTAGATATGGGCTGTGGCGAAACCCTATAATTTTATTCTAGACATTGGAAATAGGAGAATTAAAAGATAAGGATTCACAATATGATCTAAAACTAGTACGTCTAATAACTTTAAGTTTTTTGGTACTTGAAGCCTGATATTTTAGGAAATCAATTAAGTTCTCATAATTAGAAGAGGACATGCAGTATTTAAATTTAGCTAACCTAATACGAGAGATCCTGTAGCATTCATCGTTTCACCAAGGAGCTGGGAGGGGAGCTCGGATACAAAATTTTTTTAGAGGGTTTTCTGTCAATCTTGGAATTTGCCTCATGGAAAGCTTCATCTATGTCTTTCATAAAGGTTTAGTTTGCATTAATGATTTCATTTGGAGAGCGGAGTTCAGAAAGGTTCTCTTCTTTATGGATTGATACTAGAAAAGAATTAAAAACTTTCCAATCGACTCTTTTTAAATTATATATATGAGACAAGAACTGATGAAATGTGAACGGGATGCCTACGTCGATTTTTATGGTGAAGTGATCACTGCCCATTATGTCAACAAGAACTGACCATGAGGTTGTTAATTTTAAATTACTCGATACAATAGTCAAATCTATTGCAGATTTAGCCTGACGTGCACGAAGAAAAAGGGTCGATTTCCCGCTATTGATAATGGACAGGTCTGAGTCTGATAGCGCATTAAAAAGCGAAATCCCTGGTTGACAAGACGATTCACAGCCCCAAGATGGATGATCGGCATTGAAATCCCCTCCAACCAAAATAGAGGAAAAATTTGAAGTAGAATCAAAGATAGTATTCCAGTGAACTGAACGGACAGGAGCTAGGGATGTTCGATTCTCTTAGAAAATTCGATTCTAGAATCGATTCTGAATCGAATCATAAAGAATCGATTCTCTAAAAAATCGAAATCAAAGAATCGATTCTTGCAGAATCGATTCTTGCAGAATCGATTCTTTGATTCCGATTTTTTTGCAAGAATTGATCTACAATAAATTAATGCTTAAACATAACTGTTTTTAAAATGTATTAATAATAATAATAATTAATAATATATCAATAAGTGTTAATTTTAATTAATTTAATTAATTTTAATTAATAAGAGTATTAGAATTTACTAAAAAATCAGTTGGGAAATAATTGCAAACAAAGATGTCAATATTTGTTAGATAAAAAAAGCCTTTAATGTTTAAGCTTAATTTGAGTAAATTGAACAATATTGTGGATTCTGTTTAAACAAAATATCGCAAATTTAAATCGTACAACAAATATTGTCAATTTTCTAACCTTAAAATTTCTCGAAAAAACGTTTTGCTGTTATTTTTAAAGAAACCAGCACCAACGTTTGACTCATTGTCTTATTTTCCTATTTGCCAATCTTTAATTGACAGTGAATTTAAAAATAACAGTTGTTGTAGATGCTGAGGTGAAAGGCGGTTCCTGAAATCAGTTAAAATGTTCCCTGCTCTTGAAAATAATCTCTCAGAGGGTACCGAAGTTCCAACAATTGCCAAATATTTTTTTGCAACAATACTGAGAGTCGGATATACGGAAGCAAGGTTCTGCCAATATTGGATTGGATTTTCTTTGCGGTCTACCATGGGTTGATTCAGGTAATGTTTCAGGTCAGTTGGCATCTCATCTTCTTGCTGTTGCGAAGTTTTTGCACTGTTCGTCCTCATAAGATTATCATGAAAGGACCATAGGTCATCGTCAGTCTTGTCCAGCATTTCCGCGTTTGTTACAAAAGATTCATTGGTGGTATTCGTTTGGTCTAATTCCCTCATCCATTTAGCAATGCGACTGATTGCATTTGAACAGGCCAAAGGTTGTTGAGAATGTAACTTTTTGAACCTGGGATCCAAGATTGTTGAAGTTTCCATAATAGCATTATTTTCTATTTGACCAAATCGCATAGAAATAGCATTTTGAAGACGATCAACTAATGCAAGTGCAGTATGCGTCTTCAGACTCTCGTAGAGGTTTTGATTTTTCTTTTTTAAACAATTAATGAGTGGAATTATTTTGCTAGTTGTTACAAATCGTTCTCCACAAAGTTCTTTTGTAACTTTTTCAAGTGGCTGCAAAACTTCCATAATTTCCTTTGCCAACTGGAGTTCAGGCGCAGTCAACATCTCAGGTGAAGCCGGAAGCTTTAGTAAAATCGATGCAACTTCTGACGAGAGTAAAATAAATCTTAGTAACATGTCATAGGTTGAATTCCACCGTGTTTCAACGCTTTGAATTAACCTAAGAGGAGTGAGTTTCCGTAACTCATCCGCAGCAATAGTAGATTGTTTAAAGAACGTAACAATTTTCTTTACTTTAGCGCACAACGTTATTGCATCGGCAAAATTCAATGTGTCTTCGGCGATTAGATTTATTGAGTGTGCGAAACACGCAATATGTCTTCCAGAGCCAAAGGTGTCTCGAACTGCTTTTTTAATGTTCGATCCATTGTCGGTCACGACTACAACAATTTTTTCGTCGTCGATATGCCATTCCTCCAAATTCGCTCTCATCCATCTTCCTATAACATCAGAAGTATGTCGTTCCGTCAATTCAGTCACGCCAATTGTAGTGGACTGCAACTCTCCTTCAAATTTATAGTGGACAGTCATCCCTAAATAGCTGATCGTATTTAGTGTATCGGTCCAAATATCCGCAGTGACGGAGAAATAATCAATATTTTGCAATTTATTTTTTTCACATGCGGAGAGATATTCATATTTCTCTTCTATTTTCTTTGTGACTGTCTTTCTTCCAGGCAAAGAGTAAAGAGGCACAGTCGTTTTCATTAAATTCCGGAATCCTTCGTTTTCTACTGTTTGAAAAGGCAGGTTATCTTTAGCTATCATGAATAGTATGGCATTGGTGATTTCTCCTGCTCTTACACCGCCCTCTGTAAAGAAAAATATTTATACATTTTTAATAACAGACTTAACCCATTAAGTCCCAACTGGACAAATTTTCACAATGGATTTCAACGCTTGTATTTTCTATGAAAATGAGTTGTGAAAAATACGAAAATAAGCGCTTCCGACGTAAAATTTAATAAACTTTCAGAATATATGATCAGATTTAAAAAAAAATTTAACTGTCAAAAATTGTACATGATTTTTTAAATAAAAAACTTGGTTTAAAAAAACATTTTGTGTATGTCAATCTTTCACTATCATAACATTTAAAATTTAACGTTTGAAGTACAGAAATCGTGTCCTCGAGACGTAAACTTGAAAATTTCATGGTTTAAATTTTGAAAAAATAATTGAAAGCACACAAAATGGCCGCTGGAACGCGGAAAAATCGTTAAAATCTTACGGAATTTTTACTCGACAATGGTGGACTTTAGACGAAAATTTTACTGAAGAAAAAGTTATTAGAATTGATCAAAGAATGCACTGGAAATCCATTGTGAAAATTTGTCCAGTTGGGACTTAACGGGTTAACAAAGTATCATTTTTGTAGTTCTGCGAAGAATCCGAGTACTAAATACTCTAACTTAATTTAAGAAAAATCCTAAGACTGACTATGGACTTTAGAGCCTACGTCTGATGTCTTTAAAAAATAAGCTTTTTATTGATTATGAGTTATATACATTACACATGCTTTTTTTGTTATTTAAAATGTCTATCAAGCCCAACTAAGGATCTATTATCTATATATATACAGCCGAAAAAACGAGATTATACATCTGATCAAAATGTTTTATATATATTACCTTCAAATGACTTGACTTGCTTAAAAGCTTTGTCGATCCTTGGTTGAAATATACTCTGTCTATCAGAAAAACAAAATATATTTTCTGATTCTGAAAAACTGGGTGCTGGAGAAGAAGCAGGAGTTGGTACATCAGCATCTAGATCCATGGACATCGAAGTAGAGGTAGATGCTGGTGATGGCACCGCTGGCAAGTTTAATTGGATCTGAAAATAAAACAACAATAGTGAACAAATGGCTTAAATTGATACTCAAGTGTCAATAGTATTGTAAATACTGAATATATCGATTTACCGAATTACTTGATTCTTCCGGGGCAGAAGTCTTTTCACTTTCTTTTAAAGCTTCTTTCACATCTTTATTCAATGGATGATTCCGCTTCAAATGATTCCTGAAATTCGTCGTTCCGCCACCTTTTCCGCCTGACTTTACTTCTCTGTTGCAAATTTTACATGTAGCATCACCACTATTCTCAGATCGGATGAAAAATTTCCACACGGAAGACTGTTTTATTTTAGGCACTTAAAAAGATATCAAATTTTTAGAATTTACAAAAACTGTAAAAAATAAATTTTTATATTTTTATTCAAAAAATTAAACAAATACATTCTTTTTAGGAAATATAAAGTAAATTAAACATGAATGATATGAGGAAAATAACAATATAAAAAGTCAGGTTAAGTGAGGTTATGTTCAATGTTGGAAAAAATGGGAAAAATATGCTTCAAGTATTACTAAGATTAGCAAAAATACCTACTTTTTGTATCATTTAAACTAGATGGTCACAAATCCACAACCAGGAGCATTCAAAATTTGTGCAGGTTTTTGGTAATAACACAGGATACGGTATAAAAATGCTGTGAGGAAAAGGGAAAGCATTCAATGCAATTCATGATACACAATGAAAATATAACTATAAAATATCCAATAATCATGATGCAGATGTATTAAAATATTCGTGCAATAAATATTTATGATTTTGTACATACCAAATTTCTGTATAACTCGCACGCTCGCGTAGAATGACGACATTGAAAACCTAACTGAACCTAACTTGGACTCTAACGGTACGTTCAGATATTTGGCGCCGTCATGGCTGTTAAATCCGAAATAGCCAATCAAAACGTTGCTTTAAAAAGCTAGACGAATAGTAATCAAGGTTAAAGCGCCAGATTGGCGATAAATCGCCACGTCTGGCATCCCTTGTTACCGTTCATACCTCTCTATCTTTCTGCAGGCGATATCACGATATATCGAACCTACGTAGAACTTAATTTGTCAGTTCCCTTGTAATA
Organism: Andricus coriarius; assembly: GCA_932066315.1. Lineage (NCBI taxonomy): Eukaryota > Metazoa > Arthropoda > Insecta > Hymenoptera > Cynipidae > Andricus > Andricus coriarius. The sequence goes on from CAKNWT010258663.1 coordinate 28,767, forward strand.
AATAATAATAATTTTTGTTTAAATCGACTTTTCGATTCTCAGGGTAAAGAATCGATTCTCTAAATAATCGAATAGCAAAGAATCGGGTGTAAAAACTCGATTTTTTTTTACAAGAATCGATTTTTTAGAGAATCGAATCGGAATCGAACATCCCTAACAGGAGCACGAGGGTTTCTGTACACATTCACGATGAGTAGTTGTCCTAAATGAGTAGGAATAGCTATAGCCAGAGTATCAAAAGTGGCGTCTATATTGTAAATTGTATTGATTTGTTTTAATAAAATGTCGTTTCTAATAGCAATCATTAGAACTCCTCCTGTGCGTTCAGGACGGTCTTTCCTTATAACGTTGAATCCTCTGATTAGAAACCTGGATTGGGGTTTAAGCCAGGTCTCACTTAAGAGGACTACGTCTAATTTGTTCGAGATCTTTTCTAAGGAGCCTTTATTTAGGGAAAATACCGCGACAGTTCCATTTAAGGATGTTCAAAGAAGTCTCTCTAACTTTTGAAGAATTGAAATTTGGAAAAAAAAATTGAAAATGTAAATTTTGGAAAGGTGCAGACTGTCATGAAGGTATGTGATTGAGGTTGGAAGGAAGCATGGAATGGGAACTAACACTGGTAAACATGGCGAGCAAAGGCGCCAACTGGTTACAGAGCTGCATCAGAAAGGAAATCATCTGATCAAAAGTTTGTGCAAGTTGAGGAGGAGGAGAAGAAGTAAAAGGGGGTAGTGGAAACTATGGACAGAAGGTATCGTTATTGAGGGGGGGGGGGGGGTACCGTTGCGTTGTTGTCATCAGGCAAGGTCGAACTCCTGTTCAATCGATTCGAGGAAAGATTTTCACTTCTATGATTAGGGTTTTGGTGAGAGTTTGTGGGTGGAACATTTTGCTTGTTCTGATGCTCTGTACATGATATCTGAGGAGCATATCTGAGGAGCACCACCGCAGAAATGACGAGGATTCTTGCATTGATTTGCTACATGCCCAAATCTACAGGAATCGAAACAGATTTTAGGTTAAAAGATGTTGATGAAGTTCGGGACTTCTTGCCCTTCTAATCAAACCTGCATTGTTTTGTTCTGTACGAGGTCCCTTTTGTTGTTCTTAAATAGAAAACGACGAGCACTTAGAACCGCACATTTATAGCTAGTAACCGAATATCTAGTTATGTCCTCCCCAGGAAAAAAATCCATTCACTTTCGTTTGAATGGGTTTTGATGAGAACATGAGTTTTTTAATGGACAAACGTATTTTGTTCTGAAACCCATTCAGCAGCGATTATGAATGGGTATTCTCTGATTTAGGACTAATAGTTCCGATAGAAAATTATTCATTTAAATTAAAATTTCGTGATTTAAATATTTTGAATTATTTATTAAAAAGAAATTATATTGACAACTTTGAGGCCAATCCTAGCATACATGGTCTACTTTTAATTTACGTTTGTAAAATCTCGTTGTCACTGAAAGTGAAAAATCGATAAGTTACAATCTTTAGGTTATGAAATTTGACATTCGCCTTATATCAATCTCAAATTCACAAAAACTATCACTCGCGTTTTATTTTATAGAAATTATCTTTTTAAAAAAATGCGGGTATTGAAATCCTAAACATCTGGATGTTTGGGATGCAAATAATAGACATGAGCGGATTACGGAGTTTGATTGACATGCCCTAGCGGACCGAATGAACGAAACGGATACGCTACAGCGTATCCTTACAGTATCCACAGCGTATCCTCTCCCTATCATGCAAGAAAAACTCATTAAAAAAAGAAGATGAACATGTAACTTGTTGAAATTCGGATTCTACGTGAAATTTTACGTTAGAAGGTCACGGAGTAATTGCCATAGTTTTTCTTGCAACGATGAAAACTTTAATATAATATAATATTTATCGACAACGTGGACTGAAGGTGACTTCAAGCGCATCCATAATCGTTGAGGGAGTACTGCTTAAACGATTATGGATGCTTGATTATGTACGCTTGAAGTCTCCTTCAATCCACGTTATCGATAGGTATTATATTTTTTCAAAGTTTTTATCATTGCAAGAAAAACTAATGTAATTACTACTCCGTGACCTTCCAACGCAAAACTTCACGTAGAATCGGAATTTTAACAAGTTAAATGTTCATCTTCCTTTTTTAATGAGTTTTTCTTGCAGGATACGGAGAGGATACGATGTGGATACTATAATGATACGCTGTAGCGTATCCGTTCCGTTCATTCGGTCCGCTAGGGTGTGCTCTCCCTGATGCCATTAGCAATGTGCACTGAATAAGTGAATGGTACTGAGGCATCAATTATAATATATTACGATATTATTTAATTTGAACTTCTTTAATTTTTGTTTAATCTGCATTTTCCAATTTAAATTCATTACTTCATACTTCTCATTCGAAGCAATTAATTTTTTTAAATTGTAATCTGCATATTCCACTCAGTTGAATATAACCTGAAGTAACCTATACTTGGCAGATTCACTCCCCAGTGGGCACAAAAACATTAACGTCCTGAGAACGTTCTAAAGACGTTCCTAGGACGTTTGCGTCAGTCCAATTGATGTCCTAAAGACGTCCCACGTTCCAAAGACCGTCTTTGGACCGTACAGGAACATCCAAAGGAACCTGTCAGGTTCCTGTACAGGAATTTTCAGCTGGGAGTTAAAGGCTTCGGAATCAGTTGTATGCTGAACTTTACTTTTTTCATTGCGAGAAGGAACATTAAGATTAGAGGAGTCCCGTTGTTAAGGTTTTTAAGGGACCTATCCAGCACATTTGCGTCCAAGGTTACGTTTTCGTCCAAATATTCAAAATTCATTAGGTCGTTGTTGTTTCATGAACCTTCGTTATTCAGGAAATCCTAGGTCCCTTTTTGCATCTGTCATTTTATGGCGCAGCGGCCGCGTGGCCTTATTACTAAAAAAAAACACCTACCTGCGCTCGGTGAGATTAGTTAGAGATCCAAGAGTGAAAAAAGGAAGAAATGAAGAAGAGGAAGAGGCATAAACTCTTAAAAAGTACGTCACGCCAAATTTGTTGGAGTGATGATAAAGCCTTGAGAACTCAAGATCAGAGAGCAAACGAACTTCCCTTAAACACAGTTCGAAAGGAGATCTCACAGAGATTTCGGCCCTCGCATCGACAGGGTCTCTCGATCCTATGGACCACTTCATTCTCTCTTCTTCTTCTTCTTCTTTGGGGATATTTCTTTAGCTCTAGGTCTGTAGGGATTTCCGGATTGCCGCTGTGGTCATCCCTTGCTGATATAAGCGAGACCTATCTGGCCATAGCTATAAGGTTTGGAGCCAATATTAGGTGTCCATTGTCCAGTATGTATGTATCCAATATGTAGATAGGCATTTGTGGTGTAGATGGGCGAGTGCGGTGTAGATAGAGATAGTAGTACAAGTGTAGCGTAAGCTCCATGTTAAGGCGGGAAATTCAAGTGTTTGAAATTTAACTATGGAAATCATAGTTTCGTGGGGTTCGCAAGCCGTTTAAAGCGTGATTTTCAAAGCATGAAGAGTAAGCAAAGCAGTATAAGAAAACATATAAGCAAAGTAATATGAGAAAGCATATAACTCATAAAGATAAATCGCATGTTCTTAGGAATTTTATAATTAACTGAGAAGAGTAGCTGTTTGGGTAAGAAAGAAAAGCTTCCACGCAGAAAGGTGGAAATTTCTTAATTTTTATTAAAGATTTTTCTAGAATTCTCCGTTGATCAGAAAAGCGAGGGCAAGCCCAGACAACATGATTAATGTCCTCCGTGTCATGTCCGCACAGACATGAAAAGGAGTCTGTAAAATTTTTTCTTGCTAGGCTGTCAGCCAGTGAATAGTGGTTACTTATAATGCGTGATAGGCTCACTATGTCATGTCTTTTGAGATTCGATTGGAAAAACCAGGGTTTAGGAGTTTCAGAGAAGTAATTGGCGAAATAATATAGGCCTACATTTCTTTTTTCACTTTCCTTTTTTAAGTATAGGTTAGTGCACTTAATAAGTTGGGAGGAGATTAATTCATAAAGGTCTGTGTGTGGAATTCTGTCGTTCATAGTAGAATTATTTTTATGGGCTAGTTTAGCCAGTTTGTCTGCGATCTCATTCCCAAAGATCCCTCTATGTGCAGGTATCCAGTAAATATGGATAACAATGTTTTGAGTTTTTGCTAGATGTAAAAGATTTCTAATTTTATAAATATAGAACGAATTTGATTTGAGGTAATTAAAATTTAGGCAAGCACAAAGGACACTGCGAGAGTCAGAGCAAATGACAGATGGTGACAACTGGTCTCTTAAGATGATCTCAAGAGCTTCACAAATCGCAATCGCTTCTGCAATAAAAATAGATGCTAAATGGGATATTTTATGTTTATTAAAGATTTGAATAGAGGGGCATGTGATACCAATTCCAGTATTCTGGGTTTCAGTTATTTTGGATCCATCCGTAAAAAAAAGAAAGTCATCTTTATGTCGTGTATCCATAAAGTTCCTGAATTCCATATTTGGTGAGGGGCTTTTTTGTAGGTTTTCTCCCATTTGAAAATCAATATTATGGTTTTCAAATTGAATGTTATAGTGTAGAAGGTAATTTAAAGGAGTGGAGGAATTCATAATATTACAAATGTATTTATTGAGAAAGATAAAAGCATTAAGGAGAGGGAAAGCTTCTCTTAAGTTGAGTATATCTTTTTTTTGAGTGATTTGATCGAGGGTGTATAGAGAATGGAATAGGGGATGATTTTCAATGGAAAACATTTTTAGGATGAATCTTCTATTGAGGAATTTCATTCGAGAAAATAAAGTGGGTTCTTTTAATTCTGCAAACATCACCGGGATGGGAGTGGAAATTCTGTAACCCAGGATTAATCTTAAGACTCTATTTTGGAGTTTTCGAATTTTGTCGAAAATATTTACGTGACAGCTTGATAAGGCTTGGCAGCCATATTCAATAGCACTTCTCATCAGGGAATGGTACAGCATTAATAGGGATCTAGGGCTACAGCCCCACCAAGTTCCTCTCAAAAATTTAATAATATTGATAACTTTTTCTAGTCTTTCAAGAAGGACCTTAAAGTGAGGGTCCCAAGTTAGTTGACTGTCAAAAATGATACCTAAGAATTTAGCCTCAGATACTGGATAGATATACTGGTTGTCAAGCGTAATTTTGATGTCATTAGGGAGGGATTTATTTTGGGTGAAGATGACCAATTTAGATTTATCAATAGAAATGTTTAATCCTTTAGATTTCAAAAACGACTGGAGAGTATCTAAGCTTTCTTGCAAAATTTGAATACATTCATTCAAGTCTTTAGAAGAGAAATATATAACAATATCATCCGCATATAGTAAAATTTTGCACAGTGGATGTAGGTGATTGTGTATATCTAGAGTATATATATTATAAAGAACTGGGCTTGAGACACTTCCCTGAGGGAGGCCTCTTTTAAATTTATAAGGTCCTAAGTTTTTGTTATTTACTCTAAAAAA
>CAKNWT010258670.1:0-10677 GCA_932066315.1 Andricus coriarius
ATCGAAATAAAGAATGCTAAAATATTGAAGAAGTTTATATAAAAATAGAGAAAGTACAAACGAATCATTTATTTATTTAACGTAAGATTTCAACCAATTTTAAGGAATGTCAAGGGATTCAACAGAATTTCCATGGATTTTAAGTGATTGCGTCAGATTTCATAAAAATTTCACGGAACTTTAGAGACTTCCAAACATATCAAGAGTTTTTAAAGAATTCGAAAGGATTGAAACAAATTTCGAGACTCCCACGGATTTTACGGCTGTTCAAATGGTGTTATAATATGTCAACGAATTTCAGGAAATTTCGAATTATTTTAAGCAATTTTATATGATTTTTACGTTTTTCAAAGATGTGACGGGATTTCAAAGAATTTTCGAAGATTTCAAGTGATGTTAAGCAGTTAAGGTATTTCAAGGAATTTTACAAAGATTCAAGGATTTTATTAAATCTCCAAGGAAGTCAAGAAATTTCAACGATTTCTAGGTATTAAAACGGATTTTTTAAGAGAAATTTAATGAATAAGTTTAACTTAAATTATATTCAAGGGCTTTTAAATGATATATACTTTTTAAATGGACTTTTACATTTTCCAAAAATTTCGAGGAATTCCACAGGATTTTAAGAGATATAAAAAGTGGCACGGGTTTTCTAGTGAACTTTGAAAAATAAATTAAAGTAAATTTCGAGGCATTACTAGCGATTCCAAAGATTTCAGGGAATTTTAAAGAATTTCAGAAAGATTAAAGGATTTTATTAAATCTCCAAGCATTTCAAGGGATTTAAATGAGGTTTTAGCGAACTTTAATGAATAATTTTAATTATATTCAAGGATTTTCAAATGATTTAAAATTGTTGTAATGGATTTTTACGTTTTCCAAATACTTTAAGGGATCGCAAGGGATTCTACAAGATTTAAAGAGATATGAATGAAATTTCATTGAATTTCACAAGATTTAAAGGATTTTATTATATCTCCACGGATTTCAACAGATTTCTGAGTATTTTAACGTTTTCTCAAGAAACCTTTAATAAATAAGTTTAATTCAATTTATATTACGAACCTCAAGAGATTCCAAAAGGTTTTCATATGGATTATAATTCAATTTTAAGAGATCTTAAAGATATCAAGGTAATTCACAGATTTTTACTGTGTAACGATTATTTGGGCAGCATCGCTAATTTTGTGTACTTTCATGTGAGATTATGAATGGTCTAAAACAAATCGTTTCTTTCTAGGTTCTCTACGTTTTATATTATTTTCTTTAATATTTTTGTATTATTTGTTTCAATGTAGATTATCCTATACTTTTTTTCTATATAATGATTTTTTACAATGAATTTCCTATAATCAATGCAATCTCGTGTACACCAAAAATACGAGTAAATAACCCCTCAAGTAATATTCATGTTTAAATTTTCAACTTTTTTCAAGATTTTTCTAAAAAAGAAGAGGGCATTTTTTATCTTGCTTGTTAATTTTCTACTTTTTAATGTGAGAAATCAACTACTGTTAAAAAAACAAACTTTTTAGACGTTTACAACAAATTCTAAAAAACCCGCGAGGTAAATAAAGTTTTTTAAATATAGAAATTCCATAAATCAAATAAAACCAAATTTACCTTATTATTTACACGTATAATCTCCAATAAAGTAGCATCCACAAATCTTAGGAAACATAACCAAAAATATAAAAAGAATTCAATTTTCAAGAATAAAATTTCCCACTTTTGCTACGCAATTATTGTTTTTACTCAAGATGGGCTTCCCTACAATTTCGACGATTCACTGAGGATGAATCACAAGGATAAATAAACGACGCGTCCTTGCAAGCATTAAAAAACGACAAACATGAAGAAGAAAGGTAAAAATCGACTGCTGGAGTCTGAACTTCAGAGAAAAATTTCGGAGCAGACGAAATTTTCAATTGCTGTCTATATGAAGATTTTCGAGAAGTGACTTACTTGCTTTTTTTTGACAGAGACTAACTTGCCAAATTCTCAAAAGTTTTTTCAAGATTTCTGTCAAGTAAAGGTGTTTGAAGATTTCCTGTACGGAACGTTTATTAACATGTTAGGTTCATACTTTATGCGGCGAGAAAATTGATAAAAGAAGTAGAGCTCGTGGCCCTGTCGATGCTTGGAAATGTCACTCCATTGTCAATTAAGTTCGTGTCTCCGGTGATGGAAATGGACGGAAAATGCAGCACTGGTTCCTTCACTTTTGCATCTTCACCATCGCTCACTTCACAGCCAACTGATTACTGATTTTTGAAAACTCAACAGAAAAGTGCTATGTGGTTCTTGACGAAGCAAAAACGAATGTGTCGTTAGTACGATAGTTTGTAGATGGCATTAAAATCTCTCCATTTGGCGGGAATTTTAAATTACAGTTAAAAGTTCCGTTTTTCTGAAAAAACTTTTCTTTTCTTTGACATTAAAAATTAAAAAATTATTTGAAAACAATAAAACAGTTGCTTAACTAATTCTTACACGCTACTCGCAATTTTTGGGTAAGACTTTACATAACAGCTTATTCCGAGGGTCTATTCACTTCTGAAATAATTTCAGCCCCGCGATCCCAAAATTTATCAAAATCGGAACTCGCGATTGAGGATTCCAAATCTCTCACTGTGACCTGATGGATGTCATGAAATCTCTCAAGGATCTTATCAAGATTCGCGAAGATTTGAAAGATTTTCGAGATTACTGGAGAAAATTGAAACTTTTTTAAAATTATTTCTGAGTCGCTCGAGGCAAATTCCAAAGCTGGTTATAACTAGCTACTACGCGTTCCGGAAATATTTTTCAAAACAATGTCAAGAATCGTGTTTGCGTAGATTAATCCTTCCCATCACATTTTAGAGGAAAATATCCGAGAGCAGAATTAAAATAGACACAAATCTGAGAAAACTACAAAAATCTTCTATCTTTAGTACACTGTTAGAAGCATAAGTTCATGAAATTTCATGAAAATGTTAGAGAAGCTTTTTACACTACGGTTAGTGAAAAACTCATTGAAATTTGATGCAACGCTGAAATTTAAATAGCCTTATTGAAATTTCAATGTAAGGTTTGAAACTATTTTAAGAGATAGTGCATTGCATTTTTTGTAAATGTTCATGAATATCCTACGAATATTCAATGTAAATAGTGAAACTTTTTTAAGAACAGTTTTCTGAAATTACTTCTTTCGAAATAACAAAGTAAAACCAACTTTTTACATGTAATTGCAAAAAATGTATTAATCGATAGAAAAACATAACACATACAAAGCTTCGGAATTTAATTTCATGAATTTTTTAAAAATTTTGTTCATATTTTCATGCAGGTTTATTAAATTTAATAAAAAATGTTACATAATTTTCAATGCATGTTTATAAAATTTACGTAAATCACAGTGAAATTTATTCAGCCACCAATAATATTTTATGTACAAGCAATTAAAACAGGTTTCAGAGTCAATTTTATGAAATTTCAATAACTTTTGCTTCAAAATTAAGTTTCGTGTCACTGAAAATTAATGTCTCAAATTAATTTTCAAAGCCAAATTTATGAAATTTCAGTAACATAAGTCTTTGAAAACTGACTGAAATTTCAGAAAATTTCTAACAGTGTAAGTGCCAAGTAATGGTCCTTCAAAGTAACCGGAGTTTTTTTAAAGCGGCTAAAAAAATCAAATTCTGAGGTTTGCACAGTTGACCATTTTTACTCATTTTTCAGGGCAAATTACGTATTTGTGTTAAGTTTGTTTAAAATAACTTGTTTCTGAATAAAGAACCGTTAATGCCATCAGAGGAAAAGTTATAGAGCAGAAAATTTTGCGTAATTTGAAAACATTAATTTTCTACGGAACTTTGAACCTTTCCATTATCTGCGACCGCATTTAAGCATTTTGGTGGCATATATGGACATTTTCTGAAACCTTACCTCCAGAAGATCGTTTGTTGACATAAGGAAATATTATAGGTTGATTGCTTGGAAATTGTTTACACATTATTAATAAATAAAATAATAATTGTATTATAATAAATAACAAAAAGAGGGTAATTTATTTATTGTATTAATAATAGAATTAATGAAAATAAATCAAATTAATCAACAACAAGAGATGTTCTGAAAATATTTTTCTTGTCTCTTACGTAATATGAATAGTTTCTACATTTTTGTAATTTCAAACATAAAATAATGAAATGTTGTAAAACTGATCCCTTCAATTTACAGAAAATGAATAAACAATGTAAAATCGGTTGATTGATCAGTTTTTCTTCTTTGTAAAGAATTCTAAAGTATTACAGATTCAGGTATATGCTACCGAAATGCTTAAATACGTTCGCAAGTACATTTTCCAGTTCAGAAAGATTCTTCGGAATTAAAATCATCAAAGTTCTGTGGCCATTACTTGTTACACTGACCTATGGGAGTTAGACAATTCACTACATTCTCATCTCAATGAGAAGGTATTCCTCTCTGAGATAGAAAAAATAGTTTTTGCGTTGGTGTCAGCCTGTCTCTCGTAGGCGTCACTTTTTAAGGGTGTAAAAAGTAAGTAAAAGTTCGTTAGCCAGCTATTTTAGATACAAAATCAAAAAGATAAAGCATTATGAAAAATTTAGGACCCTTTTTTTTAAGATTTATAAATTCTGTGTACGGCTATTCATAGTACTCGAAAATTCGAACAATTCATCTACACGGCTTTTTTCGATAAAAAGAAAATCATCCAGAGTTATAGCATTTTCAAAAGTTAAAAAAAAACGAAAATCAAAATTTTAAGCCAAAAAACGCACGATATGAATAAAGTAAAAAAAGAGAAAAACGTTGCTTTTTTAAAAGACCTACATCATTATCATAACAACTTTTTGAATTTTCTTGAAAAATCAAAAATTATAATTTGCGGTCAAACTATGCAAGATGTGAAAAAAGATGAATAAATTGTGCAACCAAAAAAGATCGACAAACTTGTCATTATTAACTTCTTAATTTAAAATTTATTTTTGGACAAACGAGACACACTACGAAAAAATTAATAGACAAAAGTTGCTCAACCAAAAAAGAGCTACAAGTATGTTATAAATCATTTTTTGATAGGATGCGTAGTTCTCGTTTTAATCGTGAGAAATAAAATAAAAAATAAACAAATTAAGTTCTTGGGAAAACGACACAAAGTACAAAATAAGGAACAAAATTTAAAGGAATCAGTCAAAATAAAATTTGCATATCATTTAACAATAGCTGAATAAACAGTTTCAGACCAAGATGAAGAAATAAATATAATAGGATTCATTTGATACAATAAACTTAATGTAGAAAATTGTGCATTTTGGAAAAAATCGAGTGCGAAACACGAGATGCGTGATGAGAATGTGTTCGTCAAAGCCGAAGGAGCTTTAACAAAAGAGAATTCACACTCACCAAGTTACAGTTATCGATGCTTGACCTTTAATATTAAAACGTATGTGCACAAATGTATAGGAAGTACAAAGACCGAGCGCGAAGCGCGAGATAGAACATATGCACGCCCTAGGCGCGCCCAAACTTGCGAGCTACGCGCGCGGTGAGAATGTGCCTGCGCAGTCGGGAAATATTTTTTTGATAAGATTTACGCAAAATTTCCTGCTCTACAACTTTTCCTTTGGCGTAATTAACGTCAGTTCATCTAGGAACGAGCTATTATAAAATAAATAACAACTGAACACGGGTAATTTGCCCTGACTATATTTATTATGTGAAGTTTTTATATCGTTCTGATAAGTCATGAATGTTAAAAGTAACAGGATAGAGAGTAGGTATTCAAAATATAAAAGTGAAAATTGTTTAAGAAATATTTCATTTTTCTGAGATGTCATTTTCAGTAACTGCGGTTTCTACCTGTTACAAACCTGTTTCAGAATATGTTACTTTTTGTTCTGTATATCCCATGCAAGTATATCCATCTGAGGAACCTGCATTTCAGAAAGTTTATAACAGAAACAATTTTTCCAGATTTAAAAAACAATTACATTTTTATCGCAAAAATTTTAAAAAAACTTTTTATTACGCAATTCTCCCTCTATTGGCAAGAGTGGGTACTGTTTTGCTGACAGTTTTATTTGCAATTTACGGTTCGACTTCGTTCATATTAGTTCATGTCCAACATGATGTCCAAGTTCCAACAATGTTCAGCAATAATACATTCAGATTTTACGATTTCAACAAAAGAAGCCAAAAATAAATAATGTAGGATACCAAAGTGACAATAATCAGGACTGTTACTAAAGTAATAAATTCTATCTAATTTAGTATAGTTAATGGCACGGAAATTTATAAAACCGTTATTCAGCCTTTTTAAATCCGGGTGTTTAACTTGTCTTGTCATAAAATATGTTGGAGATTTTGTTATGGTAAGTAAATTAAAAAATAGCAATTAATTGAAGTAAGAAAAAAGTACTTAAGAGTACTTAGAGTTGAGTCCGTTATTAGACGTTTTATATTTTCAATTCTGAAGGTTAGGTTTGTTTACAGTTTAAACCATCCCCGTGCCAAAGATATTATAAGCCCGTGCCACCAAAGTGGGATGACCCTTGATCGGAGAAAATTAGTACTTAATATGGGCGCGCGCAGCGCTATTTACCTATAGGGGCAACTTGCTACACAATGCATGGTAAAAATGAGAAAAGTGATATTTTTTAACAGTTCTACTGAGCCTTTCTTCGTTTTTTTGCCGGAAGAATAAAGTTAATAGTAAATATTGTCAATGTTACTCGTTTCACTATAAAATTTAAACGTTATTGTTTTTTTTAAACGAAAAATACTTCATATAAACATTAATGCGGAATTAATTACTTATTTTCTATGCAAAACCCTTAAAAGATAATTTTATTTCTATTTACTTGCATTACTTATTTGCAAACCTTACAGAATTCGTAAAAAAATAATTAATAATGTTTATTTTAATAGCACAATAAATAATTCTAACAGTGTTTACATTTTTACAACTTATTTTATTGATTTTTTTTTAATTTCCCGCCATTTTAAGTTTCTTTAATCTCATTTATTTTCAAATTTGTACACTACTTTGTCATTTATGTTTCCTTATACGATGCTAAAACTATTTAACTTTATTCTTCCAGCAAAAAAAACAAACAAATAAAATCATAATAGAACTATTGAATAACTTCACTTTTCTGATTTTCACCATGCATTTCGTAGCAAGTCGGCCCTATTACAGAGGGTCCAGAGACAGGGTGGCAACCTAGTGTACTGCTCGCTGATTGGTTCTGCCATTTTAAGTTCTCTTATACCTATACTATAGATATATTGTATAAATAATTAACAAAAAAGGTTAAGCAACCACCGCAGGGTCTCACTGGCAGCAACTGTCATCTAAAAATGACATCGGCTCCCTGTAGAACCACGGTAAATCACACTTATGGCCACGTCCCTGCCGATGAAACGGCACTGAGGCATCAGTGTCCTTTGAGTGCCTGTTTGTGCTGATTTCGGCACCTAAACGGCACTGAAAGTGATGCGACGGTCATATAATGGTCCTATTGTATTCGTCACGTACCGGGCGGGCAGAGTGACTTACAGGAGTTGGCCGCCACCAACTGAATCCCTTTGTAAAATTTTCATAAAATTATTAACACTTTTTAATTTATGAATTTTGTCATAATATATATATTTTATAATTATAATTTATATACTAAATAATATACTATTCTGGAGTTGAATTAAAAAACGTTGTCTATTTTAGCGTATCTCATTCCATTTACGAGATACATTATATTCATTCCAATTTAGAACTTTAAAAAAAAAACTTAGATATCTCAAATTATCGAAACTCGTAGATTCTGAATTTCTAACTTTCGCATGTATAAAGGGAACTTCTGCAGGCATTTAAATCTGGAAATTGAGTAGGTTTAAACGAGTAGCACTGGTCTTCCAATCTGTTGGCGTTGAACAAGGTATCTGCGACTAACATGCTTGGTGTCCCGGTCTTGGCCTGAATTTTAACATCAGAAGTGAGGAAAGTGCATTACTCCATCTAGATGCTTCACTTCTAAAAGCCTAAGTGAAGAAAGCAGAGGTTGAAAAATTTCACCAACAGCTACTCGATAAAAAAATGCACGGAAAATTTCACAGAAATGTAGAAAAACCGTCCTTGTTGAAGCAGCAAACTTTTGCTTTCCTCAGATTATCAGGGTTTAATTCAGGTACAGAGGGTTTTATTTTCGCATGCCAGGACGGTGTCATTTCCACCTTAGCATACCGTGACCGCATTTTATGTCAAGAAGTTCCCAGTGATAGGTGCAGAGCGTGTCATGCACACGCTGAGTGCCTGGAACACATACTATCGGGGTGTTCCACCCACGCAGGAACGACGTATATCTACAGACATAATGCGGCCCTAAGAGTGCTTTATTACCATCTTCGACGCTCTTACGGTGTTGGCCGCAACACTGCCCTGCCGAACGCTCCTAGGGAAATAAAGTCGATTGTCCAAAACGAGAAGTGCAAAATTTTCTGGAACTACGATTTTCGGACAGCAGTCTCCGTTGCGCACTCGAGGCCTGACATTGTTCTCCAAGACTTCGAGAAACGAACTATATTCGTGATCGAATTCTCGGCTCCGTCCGAATACAACACCACTGCCAAGGAGAAAGAAAAGGAGGAGAGGTATCAAGACCTTGAAAGGGAGCTGCAACGACTGTACCCAAAATATTCAGTACAAGTAATTTTCCTTGTGATAGTTGCTCTCGGAGGTGCGAAACTATCACTGTATCGTAACCTCAAAGCCATACCCGCGTGCCAAAAATATGCCAAGGCAGTTGCGAGATGGATGCAGATGGATGCCTCAAGACACGCGAGGGGTTCGCCGGCCTGTCGTTGTATTTTCATCGTGTCCTGTGACCAGTCTAGGGTGGTCCAAAAAACGCTTTTCACCCTATAGGGCAACCCCCGCCCCCCAAGTTTCCACTCATACTCCAGGGTTTGATCGAAACATGCCAACTTTTTTAGGGATTGAAGAGGAGTACCTATGAAATAGAACCATATTGATAAGTTTTATTTTTAACTTACCTTTACCCCCTGCAGCGCCCCAAATATGACCTAAAAATCAAACAATTACATTTTTACGTATTATTGTTACTTTTTAGCAATTTCCGTCGTCTTTTTCATATACGAATAATTACTAATTGATAATTTAAATATTTCCCATTATTTTTCAAACGATTTTTAATTGTTTAAACAAATGTAACTTTTTTAAACAATTATTTATTCCCAAAAAACGTAAAAAATAATCGTATTTTCTGATTGAAATGTAATAGTTTGTCATTGTTTGGAGCAGTACATTTTTTTAAAAACATTATGTAATTCTTTAAACAATTACGTATTGTTTATTTTTAAAATTTCTAAAAATTGACTCAGAGATGTCCAGTTTTTTCTCAAATCTGTATCCTAACAATCCTATTATATTTGTTCAAACAAATATAATTAGTTTAAACAATTATTGTTCCAAAAATATTTTTTAAATCGTATTTTCTGAACTAAACATTATATTGAATGATTTCGAGACGTAAATTCTGTTAAAAAGCGTCGTGTCATTGTTTAAACAATTTTTATTCGTTCAAGCAGTTTTCTATTAAAAAATGTGGGCCAATAATGTAAAATATTACACATAGATTTATTTTCGTAAATATATTTTTTGTGTCTTCCAGTATGTCCGATTGATAAACATAAGGCTTTCAAATATTATAATGAAATATAATCTAAATTCATTTAATATGCAGTCTTATTACAACGCTGATCAAAAAATATTATTTTTTGGCCGAAGACAATGTTTTCTTTCTGATATCTGGAAACTTTTTTCTATAATTTTTTACTACTTGCAGTAAGTAGTGTTTTTGCTCCTCATTTCTTGTTATCGAGCAGTTAATTTCCGATACAGTATAATAAAAATGGTAAAGTTATGAAGAAAGTAATAATAAATACAGTTTTATGATTTAAATTCTATTATGACTTTTATGATTTATTTAATAATGCGTCAAAAAAGATGTAAACCATCCATACTC
Source organism: Andricus coriarius (assembly GCA_932066315.1). Classification (NCBI taxonomy): domain Eukaryota; kingdom Metazoa; phylum Arthropoda; class Insecta; order Hymenoptera; family Cynipidae; genus Andricus; species Andricus coriarius. The sequence continues at coordinate 10,050 of CAKNWT010258670.1, forward strand.
AATTTGAAGGAAATTTTAAAAAAGAACAATAATTAATTGTATAAACAATAACATAAAGTTCTTAGCAGAATTGATTACTCATCGAAATCATTCAATATTATGTTTAATTCGGAAAATACGATTTTAAAAGTATTTTTGGAAAAGTAATTGTTTAAACAAATTATATTTGTTCAAATTATTAAAAAATGGTTAATATATTTTTTCTATATACTACACACGGAGAAAAAAATGAACCTATAATAGTAAGAGTACTACTCAGACTATTATAGCAGGCTTCATTCTTTGCTATCCTAGTAAAAAATTCCAACATTTTAAGCAAGGATCCCTTCATGCTTAAAAAGTACAAAATTTCATGCTTTTAGAGCAGTTGTGCCTTACGAGAATAGTATGAACTTCGCCTTGCTACGGTTGTAAGAAACTCTTGCTTTTTGGGTATGGGTACTCTTACTAAAGAGATATTAGGCCACGCCTACCTACGAACCTAGCGTGTAGCGTGTTTTGATCGCGGTTGAACACGTGCGCTGTGTTTATAAAGAAATATAATTTCTTATGTGATGTGAATGATATAAGCAATATTTAAATTTTTCATGTGAATTATATTAAGAGCAACTGTGTCTTAAATCTCACC
>CAKNWT010258672.1:0-16172 GCA_932066315.1 Andricus coriarius
GATTAATAATTCGACGTCAATACGACGTCGAATTGGGAGACATAATATCGTCGAATCGACGAAAATATCGATGATTTTTCGACATCAAAAAACGACGTTGATTCGACGTCTAATCGACCATCCATTTCTGACTGGGTAGGTTATACACATAATATATACACTACTTCAACTTCAAATCTATACTATTAGGCTTTCATTTTCGAGGGAACGACTTGGACCGGATTTATTTTCAGCACTTCCTCCCTTTTACTCTTATGAGTATCTTTCTACTCTAACTCTCGTTTAAAAAACTCTAACTCGGTTTAAAAATGTCAAAGTAGAAAAGCAATACTTTTCAACGCAAAGCCTTCTGAAGGTGTGAAAATCTTGAACTTTATGCTGTGAGAACGAGTGGAACGCAAAAGTTATTTTTTCTTTCAGTCAAAGTCTACATTTTCGAGCAATCCGTTTAATGGATAACTTTTCGGGAAGAATTTTTCCCAGTAAACGTTTTGCTTCGAGATGCGTGTCTTTGAAACACGTTCCACCATGCCTCTGAGGAGACTATTTTTGCAAGCTGCTTAAGCAATCAGAGCATGATTGCTCCTCGCCTTCTTCTCCGGCTATATTTCTTAACAAGCTTTTGCTTTGTTAATAAATACGCCGGAATCCTCTTCGCAATTGTAACCGGGAGTGTGCGTCGATTTAAAAATTCCTTCGAACTGAGAGCATGTCGGCTTGTTTGACCTGAAATCATGGCTTTTGACATTTCCAAAAAAGTTTTCTAAGGGATCTTGATTGATAGTACGCGTACAAGAACTTTCGAAACCGAGTGATTTTAATTTTTTCCAGAATAAGCGAAAAACTTCCAAAGTGTCTGTTAAATTTCCTAAGGAAGGAATTTCTGCTGTAACAGGTTTGCGCGTTTTTTGTCAATAAACCGCATGCTCTTCAATTGTCATGCCTAGAATTGCTGTCACCCTGCCGGATATCACCTTTCCGTACGCCGTTGAATCCATCCCCAATGTCGTTAAACAAATTCAAAACGAAGGCTGTGTGGTAAGCTTCCGATGGCATTTGCCATATTGGTCCTGTAAAAATTTAGATTTAGTGCTAATTAATATAAAAATTTACGATATTAAATTGAAAATAAATTCAACTCTGAATTCTAATTTAAGGTCCAATATTAAAAAAGTACAAAATTCTGGGAAATTAGAAAGAAAACTAAAGATTCGTGATTCGTCGGATTATTTGTTTTTTATTTTGCAAGAATTTTAAAGGTAGATTTATTTTATACAACGATTATTATGTTACGCATTTACAGCGATCTTTTTTAAAAATGTTTAGCTTACCTGTCATCAAGGAAAGCAAGTCCATGAATGAAGCCAGTTTCTTGCTGAAAACCTGCATCATTAGTTTCACAGACATCTTGTTGATTTTCTCCAGATATATATGCTCATCCGTCAGGTCTGGTACCATTCGATTTAAACGAGGAGCATATATCAATATCAATAGCTATTGATGTTCCAGATGTCGATCCTAGAAGAAAATTGACTCTTATACTATCACTTGAAATTTTCAATTTTTTACCTGACTCAGGTGTCCAAACGCCCCAGGCAGGGCGTCTGGCATGTATGGGTATCGAAAGAAGGGATTTTTTCCAGATATATTCGCCCCTAACTAGGTCTTATATTTCCCTTGGCGAAAAACTTCACCAGATCTTAGACTAATTCTAATAGTCAGTCATCAACTATTCACCAAAAAAGCAAATGCTGACATTAATTATCACGAATGTCTTATCCCTAATAATTACGAGCCTGAATTGAATTTTTGTAACTAAAGAAGAATGATGTCTTGCGGACCGCCATTTCCAGCTAGGCCTTTTGACTAGGCCACCGGGCGCATCCTCGGGTTGCGGATACAGAGGGGCCTTGTAACTAGGGTTTCTGCTGAACACGGCCACACCACTAAATAAGCAGTCACGAAAAATAGTGTTAACAACCTTGCCGATTGCTGCATGGCACCAGGGAGTGGTGTTGCCGCATATTTTAACAAAATAAGATTGTGAGCCTCAAATCTGAGCTGAGAGAGGATTTGGCTATTACGGAGCAGAAGATAGAATGTAAAAAGAAGCTGATCAAGGAACTAAAGGACATACTCAAAAAAGCAGGATTTCTGCAAGACCAGGAAAAATATGTTCTTGCGAATCAAGCAGGGTTTGGAAGAGGCGATTAGTGTGATGGTCAGTTTGGAATAGACCTTATCATCAACCGCACGGAATTAGGGATTTGTAGAGCAGAGTATCACCGGAAGACTGCGAACGAAGATGACGGAAGTAAAGGAGAAGGCAGGATCGAAGGAGGTCATGAGTCTCAAGGGGACCCAGGCAGAAGAAGCCGCAAAAATTCCTACACCCGTTTACGTGAAGAGGAGGAGGGATCCAACCATGAGGCTAACAACAAAGAAACTTAGAATCCGCACCGGTGGAGCTGCGTCCTTAACCCACAAGAGCGAGGATAGAAGGGTGAAACTTGCACCCAATCCCACAATGAAGAAGGAGAGCCTCAGGCGAGATCGTCCTGAAGCGTTTTTATTCAAACCAGCTGAGTGTTTGAACCACGCCGAGATTCTCCAGAGCCTGGAGACCAAGGTTCAGCCAGACACGCTTGGCCTTAACTCCTTGAGCGGCATTGACGCCTTGCGGCGTCAATTTGAGTCGTGCCCCGGGGGGCATTGACAGCATATGACTTCAAACGTATGTATCTTACGCGTCGTTGTTTCAATTTTCACAAAACATTTTGCTTAGGGGTTTTTGGGGTCATAGAATACGAATCCGAAAAATAATTTAGAAATGCATATAAACTGATGTAATATAAGCAATAAACAATTTGGGAAATAGGTTTGCTTCTACCCCCTGCATTAGGTGGCGAAATTTCGACCACGGATTCGCACTCTGTAGTCAGAGAAACTCCAAGATACGAACTTCCGTAAAAATTTATCGAGTTTTAGAGTTTTCAATTTCGCGTCACCATATTGGATCAGCCATTTTGTATTTCCAAATGTTGACTTAAGTTTCGTATTCTGCGACTTTAAAAACCTTAAGGCGCCAGAATTGACGAAAATCAAAGTTAATTTTTATCTTGCTCCCCAGGGCACATTTCCTTAAACGTAGCATGCCGCTCAAGAATTAAAATTAACGGTGTACAACAGCCGAGAAATGGGGATGTCCTAGTCGAGGTGGGAGGCGCAGCTGAGGGCAGATCCAAGCTGTCCTCTGCTATGAGGGAGGCAGTCACTTCGGTGAAACGACAGGTGCGCCAAAAGTCAACCTCGCGAAGAAAGCCTTCAGGGGAATTCTGAAGGCCTTTGTGGAGTTAAGCCAATAGCTGGCGGCGAGACTAATTCGTTTAAGACACCTCAAGGTGGGATGCGTGTCATGTAGAGTCATGAAAAAATCCAAAGGCAACAAGATGCTATTGCTGTCAAGGCTGGGGACGCCTGGAAGTAAAGTGCGAGGGTCCTTACCGGACCATGTGCTGCAAGAGGTGCGGGAAAGAGGGCGACAGGACTGTGGAGTGCGCCAGCGTGCCGTAGTGCTACCTATGCGCTGATATAGAGGGAGAGGCTCGGAATGACGATCTGCCGGGGGCGATGAGAGATGTTTGGCGTTTAGAGAGGCAGTCCTGTCAAGGAATCCTCAAAAACAATAGCGGTAACCGATCAGACTCTACCATTATGTCGAAGGTTGGGCCGGATACGTGAGAAAAGCCAGGTTGGTACAGACAGAACGCGAAATGCGAAAGCGGTTCCGGGGGCATAGTCTGGCTAGCGAGATCAGGTGAGTTTAGTGGGTTTTACCGTTTTTTTGGGTCGAGTCCCACATGCATTCGGATATACAGGGTGTCCCATCACCTATGAAACAGCCGGAAGTATGTAATAGTGCACAACAAAATAAACAAAAAAGTCATCTAGAAAAAAGCTGTATGAAGCTTAGTTTGGGCACAAAAAGGCTTCAAAGTTGGGCCTAATCAATCAATAAGAGGCGAGCTTGAGCGTTAAGATAGTGCGCACTATCTTAACACTCTGGACACGTACAAGTGGTCGCTAAAGCTCGCTCCTCATTGGTTGATTAGGCCCAACTTTAAAGCTTTTTGTGTACCAACTAAGCTTCGTACAGCGTTTTACTAAAGGCCTTTGTTGTTTTTTTTTTTTTTGCATTATTACATACATCCGGCTGTTTCATAGTTGGTGGGATACCCTGTGTATATATTTTTTTTTGAAAAAGCGATGGACCTTCTAATATTAATTAAATCCGAGGTAAAACAAAATCAGGAGCTAAGTCGCAGCTCACATATTGATTTAATTTACGGAGTGGAATCAAAAATTGTATTTTTGAAGATAGTGAAATCGAGAATCTAGTTAATATTTAAAGTGGGACGATGGTTGCGGGGACTAAGGCATAGGCTTTCGACCCACTCCGTTCCCGCCTCGAACTAAGGATGAGCCCATGCTGTGAACACTAGCCTAGCAAGGGAATTGTTTATTTCCCTAGAGTCGTGGGATCGGTACCTCTAGAGAAAAAGGTTAAACCTTAAACTGTATGTTCTCATCCCACCACCAAGTAAGTGTCTAGGGTGTGTGTATAAGAATAGGGGAGAGGCACAATGAAAATGTAAACCCTTAGGGGACACATTAGAAACTTCCATTCCACTAAATTCCACTAGTTGATAATTGAACCAAATCTAATGGTTGAAAGTCTTGCATATTTTAGCTTAATTTAAGCATTCTTGAATATGCAGTTCTGAGGATAATTTAATTTAAATTCATTCTGCAACACAAATCAAAACCAAGGCCTAGATACAGCTCATGTTGTGATTCGAAGTTTGCGCTGATGAATAAGAATTAAATTGTGGTGGAGAAATTCTGAGGACTTCTCTTGTGAACTTTTGAAAAACTATATATTTTTGTTATGAAGTAAAAATTCAGAGTAAATAATAACATGGGCGAATGACAGAAGGCTTCGACCGCTGCACAGTGGGGTGAAATAGGAAATAAGGTTCAAAATGACATATGGTAAGAGTAGATTTTTAATTTTTTTTATTTATTTAATTTTTATGTTAATGCAAACAGCGTAAAAAGTATCCCTTTTTTATTTTATTTTCAACTTATGGACAATTTTTATTTGATACTTCTCGTCAGCTGAATATAATGCGCAGAGGTATAAGCAAGAAAAAAATTGTTAACTTGTAAAGTTAATTGTTATAAACAAATTGTATTAACAAATATTCGATATCAGGGAATATTCGTCGTGAAAGTATATTTCTGCTCTAAAATTGCTTGTTTTCACCGTTAGGATGATACGTGGCAGACATTAATAGGCAGAAGCAAATCGTTTTTTCTTCTAGTTTTGTTTTAATTACATTACCAATGGTTTTTTCTGAAAACTTTTCGCTATGCATTGATATTTGTTTATTTCATAAACCAATTATATAAACCAATTCACATATAAGGTGTTTTTAAGCGAAAGGAAATAGTTTTTTCCTCTGACCTTGCTCAAATTATATTGCCAATGATGTTTTCTGAAAAAATTTTGTCATGCATTAATATTTTTTTTATTTTAGTAACAAATTATATAAACGAATGCATATTCTAGGCTTTTATCGACAGAAAAATTCATTTTTTCATCTAGTCTTGTTGAAATTATATATCGAATGATGTTCTTAGACAATAGATTGTTATAAAATGGAATTCGTAAAATTTATAAACAAATGAGATAAAAAATACACGTTGTAGGCGTTTATAAGCAGAAAACCCATTTTCTTTCTTGTAGTTTTGTTGAAATTATGTGGGCAATGTTTTTTATATGAACTGTTGTCGAACAATAGAATTTATAAAGTTTACAAACAATTTAAATGAACAAATAAATATTGTAGACATTATAATAAGTTGAAGAATCGGGATGCTTTTTATCGCGAGTCCTCCTGCCTGTCACGACTCAGAGTGCATTATTATCCTGAGTTCTTCAGCCGTTTTCGGCAATGTTTTTTACATGAACTCTTCCCAAACAGTAATATTTAGAAAACTTATAAACAATTTAAATTTTGTTGTTGTTGTAATTTGTCTTTTTTTCAAATTTCCTCGTCAATAATGAATGAAAGAAGGGTTATATTAAAATATAAGAATCCCATTATTGTTCTGTCATCTCAACATTAATACGATGAAAAAGGTTTTATTTTTGTCCACGAATGCATAAATTTACATTCGTACATATAATTTGCTTATGAAATAAAAAAATATTAATGCATGGCAACATTTTTTCAGAAAACATCATTGGTAATGTAATTACCAAGCAATTTCAGAGCAGAAATATACTTTGAAGACAAATATCCCCTAATGTTGATTATTTGTTAATTCTATTTGTTTATAACAATTAACTTCACAATTTAATAATTTTTTCTTTATCATACATCTGTAAATTGTTTCCAAGTGACGGGAAGTATAAGAAAAATCTTGCCTAGAAAAAAAAAAACTTTTTTAAATCAACACTTTTCGCTGTTTGCATGAACATAAAAATTAAATAAACAAAAAAATAAAAAATCTACTGTTACCATTTTCTGACAAATTTATTCCTGAATTAAAAAAAAATAATGTAAAATCGGTGCATAATTGCGATCTAAATGTCATTTTGAACCTCGTTTTTTATTTCACCGCACTGTGCGCTGCCAACAACAATTTGTTACAAACCAACAATTATTATTTTATTCATTGCAGTTGTTTGCTCGGAGGAGCGCCTAGTTGCCTAATTAATTTTATTTGAATTTGTAAATGAAATAAATTAAATTAAATTATATTTTTATGAGATCGTTGTACTTTTTAACCCTCGATTATGGCCCCTGTCGTCTTTTCTCTTAATTATTACTTGAAAGGTTATTTGCAAATTAAATTCTTTCCTTTAATGTGTACAACCTTGAACTTTCCACTTGTTTATTTCTCATGAAATTACACTTTTCTTCGAGCCAACTTTCCATAATCTCTCTACACTACTTAAACGACCGCTACATTCTATCCATGTGAGAAAGAAAAAGAGCGGGCGAAAAATTGTAAGCCCTTCTGTTTTCTGTGTTCACTAATTAACTCCCTTACGTTTTCACTATTAAACTCCTGACCATTTACGTTTTTACTATTTAATTTCTGATCATTTCCATTTTCACTATTTACCTCCTAACCGTTTACATTTTCCAAAATCATTAAAACTCCCGACCGTTTTCATTTTACAAAATTTGTACGTTTAATTTTTAAAGCTTATATCGCTACTAACATAAGTCTCTTAAACACGATTCTCCTATCCACTTCCATTTACAAAAAGGTCAAAGCACTCAATAAATGGTATTAAACGGGCAGTATCCCACAATAAGAATTTCACTCTAATCTGTCTTCACTCTTCTTGAAAAAGAGATGTTTAAACCTGACTGGGAGAAGTGCTGAAGAGAACAGCCACGAGAGATGGAAACTTTTTATGATTCAGGAAATTTTGTTTTAGTGTGCATGAAAGCGTGACAGAAAACTTGAGAAGGGAAGCGTGTGAATAAAAAGAACGAACGATTTGCGAGTTATTGAATTTTGCTGACAAGACATTCATTAGCAAAGAGAATTGTTGTTTGGATTAAAATAATATTTCTATTTTAATTTTTCATGAAAGTTTTGATCTAATATATGCCTGTTCCATTTGTTGTATTAGTAATTGATGTTTTAAGAACTGAAGAACATCTTTGTTTATTTTGACAAATTGGGCTTTTAAAGAATTTTACTTATTTATTTGTTTTTAAAGAACACAGAAAAAACTAAAGTTAAATTTTGTTGCATGATTTGAAACAACTATTCGCTTACTTCAATATTAATTAGAAAATAATAAGACTTAGAAAATTCAATAGTTAAAATGTGTTGCAGGTACATTTTGGAACGGTTAAAAATTGAATGTATTTCGGTGAACGTTTAAGCGAGGTTAGGAGAATAATTCTGACAGCCGGGAATCCCATTTCTACTCCAATTTAATTAAGTTAAAAGACGGTAGATAGCGCTGGCGTCCTCATTCTCGTGACTTTTCGAATAAAAATGGAGCGATAATGAGGCGAAAGATTATCCAGGCTAGGTTAAAAATGGAAAATTATCTTCGATTCGTGTTAAGTTTAACCGGCAAGGTTATTTTTTGTTGCGGCGAATCTTTCCCCTGGAATCGATGTAAACTTTATCTTTCGTTTTTTCTGTGACGCATATGGTCCTATGTCTGGATTAAGGTTATTTAAATAATACTGTTTTACACTTAACCTTAACCCTATGTTCTAATTCATCAATCTAAATTCATTAATGCTTTACTTAACTTAATTTAAATTCAGAGCATCCTAGGTTTGGAAATGACACTTATAATCATATGCTCGGGTTACGAGTTTAAAAATTAAATTTAAATTAACTTATGCCGCTAGGACTCGAAACGTATATGAGGCGTTAGGTACAAAAACCACCTAACCCGGGTTAGGTTGTTTTTCAGTAAATTGCTTTTTTATAATCTGTAAATCCTACTTGATAGTATACAACTTAAAAATAATATTAAAAAAACTTTTCTATCTCTAATTACGCCATTTTCGAGGTGCGCGCGCACTCGCATACGCATATACCGCACGGGGTCCCGTGTCCCCTGCCCGCTCATAAGTGTAATTTATAAATAATTTTTGAGTTTTTAACAATTCCATGTTGTTTAAATAAATAAATATGTGATTAAAAACCATTAAATAATGATTGAGTGGTAAAACTAGTGAAAAAAAAATCCTCAAACCCCGTTCTATGGAAGAACAACCTAACTCTTTTTTTTTTCATTATTTAAATCATTTCTTTGAGAAAAAAATTGATTTTAACAACAGGATTCTATTCCTAAATGTTGATACTTTATTTGTATAAAAGGATTAATTTTAAAATTAATATTTTCTTAGTTGCATAACAATTTGAAATCTTTAAATTGATGAATCTCAAAACACGACTCTTCGAGTTAGGTTGTTTTTGTACCTAACGCCTCATATACAAATTCCTTTTAAACAACAGAAGAAAAAGCTACAGTGAAAACATGTTGTACAGTGGAAATCATGTATGCCTTATTACGCAGATAACAAAAAACATCAGAAACGGGGAACAACAGTGAACCAAACGTAGAATTAAATCTAATCGAGCTGAATTTTTTGTATGCCTTGTAGATGGTATGCTGAACTACCAAACAAATATATCAGTATCTGTGACCATTGGTATTTTTTGATAAAAGTGCAAAATAGCGGTAACTGGTAATAAATGTCAAAAAAATATTTTTTTGTGCAGAATAAGAGACAGCACATTTTGGATTAAGGTATTTTTCCTTAAGAGTAACCGTTTTTATAGAAAACAAGAAAAATTCAAAAAAAATATATTTTTTTTAGTTTTTTCATCGTGTGGGCGCAACTCCTGCTGCTTGCATTTTTTGCAAACTTTGTTTCATTAAAATATTTTTTATTTCATTGACTTAAATTAATTTAAATTAAGCCAAAAGATTAATTTTTAAGCAGTTCATCTATATGTGTTTTAAAGAAAACACATAAAAATAGTATAATAAGAATCAAGTAAATATTCAAATTTGAGGAAATACTCAAATAAAATCAGATGAGAATTGTAATGTGACAGATTTGACTGCAGATTTCACGGTTGTTGTTTTTAAAATTTTATTAGTAAATAACTCCTCTTTTCCTCGCAGAGACCCCCGCGGGAGCGTAGTCTGGCCGGAAGCCTTTTAGGCTTAAGAATTTTGTTTTGTTTGTACGTATCGTTTCGTGATTTTGTAATCTTCCTTTTTTAAGTTAAGCCTAAAAAGGTCAAATTAACATTGTTCTGAATAAGGAGTTTAAACAAAGACTGATTCTTTGAGGTTGTTTTTGTATTTTTATTTCCAACACACGAGAGTATTCTGGAGGGAAAGGATAATGAAAGTTCGTGACACTGACTATCTAGATCCATCTATATTTAGTTCTATCGTGACAAATACTACTAACACAAGTACAGCATCTGTGAGCAGGATTACAGACACTAGACCGCAACTTAGTCAAGTTCTGCAAGTAAATTCGAAAAGCGCTAACCTCGCATATGATTGGCCTAATGCACCACCCCTATTTAATTGCACAACCACCATTTGTATGAAATCCACTTTCCCTAACTTTACCTTTTAAACCGCAAGCACACTCAACGAAATTTGATACCATAGGTGGGGCATTAGATTGCGGATACCCAGGGGGTCTGCAACTAGAGGAGAGTTACAATACCCAACCGCAGAGGGGGTAAGAGCCCATCACAAATCGCGAGGCAATGGAATGTTACTTGATATTGCGCTACCCTTGGCGAGATTTTCGGATAGAAAAAAGTATCTATCCGTCTGAATCAGTTTTATTCCGAAATCTGAATCCGAAACAATCAGTTTTATTCCGATCCAATCCGAGATTTAACCAATGATTCCTATCCGTCTGAATCCGAAGTAATCCGAGGTTCAAGCCAAGATTCTTATCCGGCTGAATCCGAACTAATCCGAGCTCAGACCAAGTATTCCTATCCCACGAAATCTGAACTAATCCGAGGTCGAAGCAAGGAATTCTATTCAACTGAATCCAAACTAATCCGAGGTTCAAACCAGATTCCAATCCAACTGAATCCGAGGTCGAAACAAGGATTCCTATCCAACTGGATACGAGCTCCAACCTCGGATTCCTATCCGTCTGAATCCGAACAAGTCTGAGCTCAGAACAAGGATTCCTTTCCCACTGAATTCGAACTAATCCGAGGTTCAAACCAAGATTCCAGTCCGACTGAATCCGATCTAATCTGAGGTCGAAATAAGGATTTCTTTCCAACTGAATGCGAACTAATCCGAGGTTAAAACCAAGATTCCAATCCGACTGAATCCGAAGTCGAAAAAAGGATACCTATCCAGCTGAATCCGAACTAATCCGAGCTCAGGCCAAGAACTCCTATTTCACTGAATCCAAACTAATACGAGGTTTAAACCAAGATCCCAATCCGACTAAATCCGATCTAATCCGAGATCGAAACAAGGATTCCTATCCACCTGAATCCGAACTAATCCGATGTTGAAACCAGATTCCAATCCAACTGAATCCGAGGTCGAAACAAGGATTCCTATCCAACCGGATCCGAGCTCCAACCTCGGATTCCTATCCGTCTGAATCCGAACAAGTCTGAGATCAGACCAGCGATTCCTATCCGACTGAATCTGAAGTTGAAACCAAGATCTTAATCCGGCTGAATCCGCTCTAATCCGAAGTCGAAGCAAGAATTCCTTTCAAACTGAACCCGAGCTCAGACCAAGGATTCATATCCGCTTGAATACGATCTAATCCATAATTGAATGAATCAGAATTCGAAACAAGGATTTCTATCGTACTGAGTCCGACCTAGTCTGAGTTCGGCGTAGCGATTACAGTCTGATGAGGAAGGTGCAGTTTAATGAATTAATATGACATATATACCTCAATTATTTTCTTGTAAGAGAAATTTATTTAAAGTGACTAGCACCACAAATAGGTACATATACTCATTAATACTTTGAAGATTTTCTCCGATCACTGAAACACTTTGGAAAACTAATCACTAGCTTAATTTATTTTCTTAAAAAATAACTTCACTTTGAGTGACTAGCACCGCAAATAGCCCTGGCGAAAGTTTCGCTTAGGAATTAATTTCGAAATCGGTATGCGAACCAATTCAAGAATAGTTTACCATTTTGTTCGATCCAAATCGATTAAAAATCAATCCGAAATCGGGTCAATATACTGAATTTCCAATCCCTATAAACCCGGATTCAGATTGAAGGGGATTTATTCGTATTGAAAATCGTTTTAGGTCAATCCGAGGTCGGATTGAAGAATTGGTTCGGATTGAGTCGGAATTATTTTTAACCGACTTGGATCAAACGAAATTAAGAACTTTTATATGGCTTGTTCGGATACAGGTTTCAGAATAAATTTCTTTCCGAAACTTTCGACAGGGAGGCACATATACATATTTTTAAATAAGTTTAGCTATTTAGGCGTTCACCAATTTAAAAGAACACGTAAAATGTAAGTAGGAAGACATTTTTCTTTTATAACACCTAATCCTTTGTAACACTCAATCACTCGTAGTCTTTTGTTATGCAGGTACTTATATTGCCTTCTTATAAAAGCACTTAATTTTAAGTGACTAGCAGCGAAAATAGGTATGTACTTATCATAATACAAATATTTCCCCCAAATACACTTTAGAATAAATTAAATATATACTTGTTTAACACTAGACGTACCGGGATTTCCTGCTACCTTTGGTTACCACGAGGGGTCAATTGACCCCTACCGGTGTTGGGTGTCAAATAATGATTTTAAACAGTTTCTACCGCCAAAAGTTAATGATAGAAGTATGTTATATTCATACTACATCGTTAATATAAGTCAAGAAGGGTGGTGAGTTCTGAAAAAGTACAACAAAGGAGTGAAAATGCGTACCCCAGCGTAGTCCTACCGACTTCGCTTCTGCTGCTACTGCAACAGCTAGGTAAAGCGTTTGGTTCCGCTGTGCTCCCCGATCCGAGTATACGCCGTAATTTTTAACTTATTGCAAATCGACTGTCCCGAAAAATAAGTCACTAACAAAGTTTTCCGTACACAGAGTATATCAACTATATGTTACTTCGCTAGAGTGTCGTATCTCTATGTATTTTTAAATGGAGATACGACACGCTAGCGAAGCATAATACAGTTGATAAGATCTGTTTTCGAAAAAATTGGTTAGAGACTTATCCTTCGGGACAGTCGAAATGTGGTTATTCCTAGCGCTTTACTATACACGTAGAACGTTATAAACCAGTAGTAGAACTGATAGTCCGAAAATGTTTTGAAGCAGAGTAGACGAAGAGCCGACCATAAATGCAAACTCCTGCAGGTAGTATATCATCTATTTCCTGTTAAATAGAAGAGCAGTAATAGTGCTCAGGTTTTGAAATATTACACACACGTTAGAGAAGCGATACAAATCAGACCTGCTATGCAGAAGTGGAAAAAAGTAATGAAATACCAGCCAAAACGCTATAGAGGTCAATTGACCCCTGCCGGTAACCGACTATAAAAAGTCCATTTTTTTCAAAGTGTGCATCCAATATTTCCGAAAAAATCGTCAAATACTCCTATTTATTAATAATTAAAAGTCACGAAACGCCATCTCGCTGCAAGCAACCGCTGCGGAGATTTACCACTTCAAAAATCGAAAGGGGTCAATTGACCCCTCCCGGTACTTCTAGTGTTAAAAATATATACGGTTTGATGCCGAAAAAGTTTTCATTACTTACACATATCTTTTATCATTTGAATTGACCGCCCTTTCTAATCTGAGGCGATTGAGTATTTTAGCATAACGTCATGGTCATGATAGGATAGGTGAAAATGTCAAGAAGGTTAGCATAGTTGGTATATGTTTACATGTGAATGCATACGACTTTTCGGAATAAAATATTCTAAACGTAAAAGTAGGTTATAAATTTAAAAATAGCAATATTTTCCCAATGTGGAATACATATGTGCAATTACGTTTAATCCTTTTGTCGGTTAAAGACATTTCAAATTTTCGAAATAAAATAAAATATCCACAATTTGAGGTTAATGAACCAGATCGATCTGATCAGATTGGGGTACTCTAGCCTCAGAATTTTGGATATTTCATTTTATTTCATGAAACTGAAAGGTCTTCAAGCGACCAGAAGATTAAAAATAATTGCGCAAGTGCATTCTACATTTGAAAAAAATGATACCTATCATACATTTAAAACGTACTTTTACGTTTAGAATATTTTTTCCAAAAAGTCGCACGTAATTACATGTAAATATGTACCAACTATGCTAACCTTCCTGACATATCTACCTATCCTATCATGACCGTGCCGTCATGCTAAAATACTTTTCCCAAGAAAATTGAATGATGTAAGTAATGAGTACTTTAAAAGGATTTTTTAAATCCTCATTCGAAAGTCTTATTATTGTCTGAAAACACGTAAACTACTTAAAAGCGAAAACATTCGAAGCGAAATCAGATAATTTCTTCAGTTTCATCTACCTATAATTAAAGAAAAACATAGATACGACGTTAGACATACTTTTTCCAAACAGTTAGAGTGTGCCATGTCTAATAAACTTGTACATTAAAGTATTTATGAAGTAAATTTTTATTAGAAAGTACCCATAAATATTTTCATGCATTAGACGTTATTAAGAATTAAAATTATTGAATGATTACAAATAAAAAAGGCTATGTATTTTTAATGCAATATTTGGAATAAAATTTACATCCTCATCAGATTGCATTGCACTTTGGCAAACGTGTTGTTTTTAGGACATAAAAAGAAAGAGAAAGTTCCTTAACTAGCCATCTATGACCAACGGTTCTGGTTTTATCCATCCAAATTGCTATTAAAGAAATCAAAACTATCATTTTCCAGGAAAACTATAAGAGATATGGCACAATCTAATACTGAAACTAAACTTACATTCACAATTTCAAGTAATATTATGCCATTCTGCCACAGTAAAAACTTTGCCACTTTTTAGATACGAAAGCATTATTTGCTAAAAAATTACAAAAAGTGGACTTGGCGTAATGAAAGAGAATGTCAGGTTTTCAAGGTTGTTAAACATCCTTTAAACTTAAAACTATAAAATGTAAAAAAAAACTGAATCTGTTCAATGATTTTTGTCAACGGACTCGCAATAAACGCAAAAAATCCTGCAAGAATGAGATGGAATTTTTTAAAGACCAAAATCATATCTGAATGAAAACGAAATATGATCTAAGTAATAATTTTATTTTAACTTATAATGGTAGACGGTAACAATAATGACGTACTATCCGTAAGCATTATGATTTTAGATTATTTGAAAAATTGCACAGCTTTTAAAGAAATTGTTCACTGTTTTTAACATTCCTTGATTAGCAATACATTAACATTTTTCTGTCCTATAAAATAGAAGAAAAATTGCAAGAATCACCTGGAATTTTTTAAAGACAAAAATCATACCGGACAATGCGAGATCAAAGTATTATTTGAGTAATACTTGTATTTTAACTTATTATTGATAAATATTAAAAACACTATAGAAAAGTTAGGCGGATTAAAAAAAAAAAAAAAAACTTTTTTAAAAGTATCACGAACAATTTCTTTGAACCTGCCAAATCGTCAGAGTAATGTTTTTTTTACATTTAACAGAGATACATTTTTTTACCTTTCTTTTCTTTTCAACATTTGCAAGGTTTCGCCAAACACCTTTACAGTGTTTGAACAGACCTTCTACCCTTATTATTTATACGCCTATAAACAAGCTTTCAGCATCTTCTGTCACATCTGGACTTTCCTATTGTGATGAAAGAATCACTATTAACGTTCGTCTTCACAATAATTAACAAAGGATCACGGGAGTGGCAACAAAACTTTATTTTCGAAATTCCCTGACTCTTCCCAAAATAATGATAAATTTAAATTTAGAATTAAAAAATTTAAAGCTTTTTCGGGTTTCAATCGTGTGCAAAACTACGAGCTTGCCGACGTTTCGTGAACATTGCAGTTCACTTCTTCAGGGCTGACCTGAAACTGAAGTTTCAGGTTATGATGTTCTTACATATATTCTCTACGATGCCTGTGATTGGCCAGAGCGCCCCATGGTAGAGACTGCTCGAACTTGATTGGCCAATAAAGTCCTTTTTAAAAAACCCGGGAGGACGGAAAGCCAAATCGGATTGGTATTATATCCATTGTCCCTATTGATGTTATTAGGGTGTTTTAAGATCTCGATTGCTTCTCTATGTTTTCTTGGAAAAATATTTTGCGTTTTTGCGATGACGGTTGTTTTGTCAAACAAAATGCTATGTCCTGTTTCAATATGATGCCCAGCTAGTGCTGATTGCGTGAAATGTTTTAGCCTGACTTTACTCTCATGTTCCTTTACACGTTGGCTCACCGCCCTCCCGGTTTCTCCAATATAGACTTTCCCACAAGAACAAGGGATTTTATATACTCCCGGATCACTGAGAGGTGCCTTTTTATCTTTGGGATTGTTTAGAAGTTGTCCTATTTTTGCAGGTGGTTTAAATATGGT
>CAKNWT010258673.1:0-14146 GCA_932066315.1 Andricus coriarius
ATTTCAGTAAACACTTGCTGAAAGTGGTGAGTCATGTTCTACGCCAATGGTATTCGTCGTTTTTGTTTTTAATTACAATTATCCTAATTAAATTTTTTGGTACGCCTGTGACATTGTGGATTTTTTACATTCCAATGACCAAGCTATTCTCTAAATTTTTCGACTAAGTTGTCTCAAATACGTACATACATAGGCTCGCAATTGTGAAAACCTTATATAATGAAAAAATTTATTCGATTAATGAAATTATTTATGACCAATAAAAAATAAGTTGTTAATGTATTATTTATTTTCTAACATTGATCTTACCGACAATTAGTGCATAAATTTATCCAACGTCATTTTAGAACTAGTATACGTGCAAGTTTTCAACATTTTTTACAAATTTTTGGACTTTTCCCGGCTATTATTCGGAAAATATGCGTCGTATAAAAAAAATTAATAGAGCCTTTTTTGCGGAGAATTTTATGGGCTTTAATTTTTGTGGACGCGGAGTTTGCAAAAAAACCATAAACAAACGAGTTATAAATAAAAAACTGTTTTTCGAAAGTTTACGCCACTGCCAAAAGATACGCAGAGGTTGGGGGAAGGGGATAACGAAAACGGTTCCTTATATTAACCCAAAGAACATTTTAAAACCATAATGACTTTAGTCGGAATTAATGTAAAAAAAGACCATTTTTTTTGCTCTGCCGCCTGGCCTATAAGGGAACCTCGAACGAAGTAAGACGTGGTGCACTGGAAAAACTAGAGATCTCTTTTTTTACGCTATCATTTTTTTCGTGTCCTGTTTTTGAATAGGATAACTTCATGCTGTTATTTTCAATGCAAAACAAGCGATTCAGGGATCCCATCAGTGGTCTTATTTTAGTACCACTCGAGACTGTTTTTTCTGAGTCTTATTGTAATACCTGAAACTAGCCCTGAAATAATACTTTATTTTTATAGTGTAGAGGTCTACTTAACAGATTTATCAACAATCTTCCATTGTAATTGCCTCTTCCGGGATATAAGTATTGTGGATCTGGTGCAAATCCAGAAAAAAGACTTGCGCGGGGTGATCCTGGAATTAATCCTCCTGACGTAGCTTGTAAAGATCACGATATTGCCTACTCACAGAATAGAGATGACATTGAGCTTAGAAACGTTGCTGACAGAGATTTAACTGAAAAAGCTTGGAAACGCGTGTTAGCTGAAGAGGCGGGAATAGATGAAAAGGATGCTGTGTGGGAAATAGTAAATATCATGAAAATTAAAACTAAATTAGGTATGGGATTAAAAGTGAAAAAACACACTAAAACATTTTTAAAAATCGTAGTAGCAGGCAAGAAAAGAATGGTAACTAGTACAAATGCTAATAAAGTTATCAACTCTGCCCTCAGCGGCGCTCGAGCTGCTGTTTTAAAGGCTGGTGGTCGACGCAAAATTCAAAAACCTCGCATTTTACCTCTTTCACCCACAGTAGGTGGATTTCTACCCTACTTTATACATATCTTTGCTGAACTTACTGCAACTGGAGCATTAGCTGGTGGAGCTGCAGGAATAACTAAAGCTATAAATGATGCTAGTGCTGCAAAAAGAGAACGCACTGAGAATAAGCAACACAATGAAACAATTGAAGCAATTGCACTAGGAAAAGGTTTATACCTAAAACCATATAAACCAAGTAGACCATTAACTGATTTTGATTTGTTTAAATTTGCGAAAACTATAAAAATTCCACATTTTTAAGGTGTTTTTATGTGAAATAGTATTAAAATTTTGGCTAAAGAAAAAAATACTCAGGGGAAACCGCCCTACAGTGGATAATGCAACCTACAGTGGATAATCATGAATTGAGAACACAAATAAAAGAAAAATAATTAATTTTAATTCCAATTTATGAAAACGTATAGTGTCTTAACTACTAATTAAATTAAATTAATTATTTTACGTATATTAATTGTTTTAATTAATGATTATCGACTGTAGGTTGCATTATCCACTGTAGGGAGATTTCCCCTATAAAAGAAAAATTATTGAGTCTATTTTTATTAACAAGTATCAAAGAGTTTCTATAAATCTGCAGACTGAAATTTTGAATGTAAATAAAATTGACCAAAGTATTATACGTTGATTTGCTGGAAGTTTATTATATTTGAATCATTCAAAATTCCCACACTTGGCGCTTTCCTCAATTTAGTTCTCTAATTACATACCTTAAGGTTGTCGATGGTTGTATATTCGCTTTTGGATAAAATTGCTTGTCATTCCTTGTGTTTCTACGACTTACATATATATATATATTGTAACGGAGTTTTCGAAGAAAATTCGGAAAAATGTAAAGCGGCTTGAATCGGCGAGATATAAAAAGAAAAACAGAATACGTACCACCTTGCCAAGACCCGAGTCTAGACTAGCCTATTATTTCCTTATTAGATTAGCAGTAGGCGTTAAGAATACCTGTTCAAATCCTCTGGCTTAGTAACGACTCCGACAAAATGTATAACGGGTCGGTGTTGGGGCTAAGCATTGTTTTGACAGCGCGTAGACAACTAGCAGACGGATCCGTAAACCAAGGAACCAGTACGAGAGGGAGGATCACAACGGGCATGGCGCAGCAGTTCCGCGCAGACAACGAGAGGACAGCACCGTCCGGTCACCGCCACTCACGACGTCCATAATCCACAGGTGGAGTGGGGGAACTCAGGTCGGTGGCCATGTTGCGCCGCCGACACTAGACCAGCAGCGCCGATACCAGCGGCGAGTACCAGCACTAAGCCTGTCGACGAGTCAGACTCCACCAACCCTGCCACGCCCCTGTGTTAAGCTCCACTCGCAGCGTCTAATGCAATACGGAATGGACCTCACCAACCCTGCCACGTTACATTATCAAACTCCACTCGCAGCATCGAAGGCGGTACGCAGTGCACTGAACCAACCCTGCGATGTCACGCGGTTACGTGACCCTGCGCTGGAGAGTCACCAGTAAGCCGTAATGTGGGAAGCGGCCGGAAAGCGGTCATGTCACATACGTCCAGAACACGGCCATATTGGAACTAGGATGTTTTAGACCAATGGGAAGGCGAGCAGCCCCGTCGACGGGTCCAATGAGCAAGCGGCAGTGGTACGACGGCACACATTGGCCGGGATTGACCAGCAAGCCTTTTTCTGCTGCAACCAACCAATCGACGGCCTCGACACGCAAGAAGCGCGGGTCGAAAGGAATGGAGCGGGAGGAAGCAGAGAAAAAGCACGCCGGTCTCGTTACTCATAGTCTTGGCACGGCGTGTCGAAGGTGACCGGCATAACGAATCCGAGGGGCAAGACGTTTTTTTTTACTCATTCTGAGAGGACGAGACCTAAGATTTGATGGATTCCAAATCGAAGGAGGAACTGGCAGAATGGCTTCGAGGTAGGTGGTTCCGCCTCTACAAGTGATAGTGTTCTTAGCCTCGGCACCGGGTGCCCCTTGCGTATAGTGTTTGTGTTGGGGCTAGCGACCGTCGGGGACCCTCGCGACACCCTGCAAGAGGGAACACGCTCGGCTCGAGGGCCCGATTGGAGCAAAACTCGAGGCGAGCGTCTCCCACGAGTCGTGGGGTGTGGGCACGCGGCCATGGACGCCGACCGGCGGCGTGCATAGCGCGGGTGTCCCTGACGGCCAACGATCAAGGGCACCGAGTTTCTCCAGACTAGGGCCGGGTGGTTTCCGGTCGTGTGAACGGTTGTTGGGATAATTTAGATTTGTGCTAGCTTTCCATTTGGGAAAGTTCTGGTAGCGGTGGTACCAGTAGATTTTAAGTTAGGTTAGATTTCAAATCCTCATATTTTATCATCCAATAAAGGGAGTTTTCTGCAATCGCTCTTTCTCTCTCACTCCAACGATCCCGCTCCCTCTCTCTTGTACGCATGACGAGCTGGCCGACCTGCTAGGGGTAGGCAAACCGGATCTTACGAGGCTCGGATAGGGTCATCCCTATCTGGCGCCTGGAAAAAAATTTAAACGAGCGTCGTGGGTTGTTAGTGGGCTAAAAGTGTGTAGCCCACAAACTCGGTTGTTTTCGGACAGGAGTGCCTCTGCAGGTGAGTGGTAGCCAAGATAATTTAGAAACTTAAAGAAATAATTTAAGTAAGCAAACATCTTCTAGCCTGGGCCACCCCCTTGGCCAGGACGTGTTTAACCGAGGGGCACATGGTTAAATCTGGCAAATTGTCTTACAAATGGCACCCAACTAGAGGGCTGTCACTAAGTGACACAAAAAAAGCGGAGTGAGAGAGCAGGGGGGAATAAAAGAACGCATAGGCGACGGAAACCACGGGTAGGAACGGCGAAACTCCTTTGCTTTCGCTTTGCTTTTTGGAGAATTACAGGATTTTCCCAGTAGTTGCTTTACTCTTGCTTTAAGGAAAATAGAAATATTATTATTATAGAACTGATCTAAGAAGAGCTCTCAGAAATATTCTTGTTTTTTCTTTCTTACTATCTCCCAGCCGTAGCAACATGGTCTTCTGGTAAAATAAATCGGGTATCGAATATTTTCCCGTAAGACAGAATTTTTTTTGCTGTTGGTTGTATCCCTTTTACCCGAAGTTACCCTAGAAAGAAGAAATTTTTTTTTGCGATCTTTCAGCAGTTTTTTTTAGAACTTGCAGAAAAGGAAAGTTTTTTTTTGGTATTTTTTTTAGGTTTTTGCAGCTTTTCAACGAACTTCGAAAAATTCTAGGAGGCTACCAGGAACGGAAAGAAGTGAAAGGGATTAAAGGGATCAGGCAAGGGTGTACAGAAGGTACGGGGAGACCGTATCCGTTCCGAGATTTTTCGGGATATTTGGTAGTTCTTTTTATTTTTGACTAGACCTCGAAGTAAGATAAAGAAATGGACTCATACGACCCTAGAGAGGAGGAATCCGAGCAAGGCAACAGTCGGGAGAACCCCGGTTTACCGGAAAGTCCTTCTAATAGCGAAACGCAGTCCGTGGCCGGAGACGCGTCGGAGGGGCCGTTCGAGGGTCAACTTGGGCCACCTAGGGCCAGTATAGGGGCAGTGATGGCCCATCTACCAAGTTGGGCTAATGACCTTAAAGGAGAGGCTCTTAGGGCAATTCTAAGGGAACTGCGCCTAAACACGAACGGAGTAGACGAAGTACTGCGGGAGCGTGTGGGGCGGTATTTCGCGCATCGAGGGGGTAACCAGGCGGTACCCAGAGGACGACGATGATCAGGGACAGGCACCACGGGATTCAGGGACCGACGACATGGCGGGTCCATTGGAGGGTGTCCGGCACCGGATCGGATTTCACCAACCCTTTACGATGTTCGAAACGACCCCTCATGGGCACCGACAATGGCCAGGGATGGGGGGAAACCAGGACTTGGGGGGCGTGCTATCGCCAACCTACACTCCTCCTCCCAGCAGAGACATGTGGAGGGGGGATGAGGGGGCCATGTTACCATCTACTCAGGAAGTAACATCGGCGGGCGAAAATATGAGAACCACCCAAACCGAGGACAATAGTTTCGCGAACGTGAATACTAGGCCACGCGGGACCAGGACTAGGGCTAGCGCACCAGACACCCGACAGGGCGCGTCCCCATATTTGTCGCATCCATTTCTCGGGGGGAGCGCGGTTCTTCAACAATACCAAGGGGCAGATGACAGGCTTCAGGGCCACGCTAGGGCGCAGGACCCGCCGCCCAAAGATTGGGAGTATCAAGCCCCAGCGCCACGGAGTCGGGGTGTGACAACACCCTGGGCGAGTGGGGCAATTGGCCCGACAGGATACTACCCACCGACAGTCAGTGCACTAACGTGTGCCCCACTATTAACCACATCGCAGCCGATTTTTACGACCGCAGTCATTAGGGACACACGCCCCCAGAACGACTGGTGCAGTCCGGATCGCGGCGCCCCACTGAATATAAATACTCAACATCGCGAAACCCAAGACTGGGGCCGGACCACGGAACTAGAGGGATATCGGTATCCAGCAAGTTATCTAGAGCCACGAACGCGAGAATTTACTCCATATAACCAGGTTGAACACAAACCGTGGGAAAGTCAGGGGCTCCGAACGGACCGGACCATCCATCATAACCCGGCGTCGAGCCTCTTCCCTCATACGAACCCGACCTTAGCCAGGGTGAAGAAGGCGAGCAAGAACAACTAGGACAAACTAGGGGCCGATCCGAATATTACTCTCGGCGCGAGCCACAAGATTTTACCGAGCCAAGAGGGAACAGGCATAGGGCGGACATGACAGGATATGGGGGCATGAGCCCACACGACAATACCATGGTGCGAGAGTAAATGCGAGTTATGACATTAGGCACAGTACGTCCCCACATTCGGACAGGGACCGGACGGACCTTATAGGGAGCCATGGCGGCAGTATAGGGAGCAGAGCCGCGGCCCGCAGAACAGATACTCCCATAGTTGGGAGCCAGAACCGGGATACGAGGGCTATGGGCCAAGTTACTCGCTTGGGCCGAGAGGTCCGCGGGAGTTTGAACCGGAAGCTGCAACGAGTCACGGGTATGCTCAGGGATGGGGGCGAGGCCCCATGCGATCCCTCAGCAAACCAAGGGACGTGACAAAAAACGTGGAAAGGTGGAAGGTCAGCTCCAACGGACAAAAGGGCTCAAGCGTAGACAGCTTCTTGTGGAGGGTTGAAGAGGGCAGAGCCGCCTCTTTCCTCACAGACGAGGAGTTGTTAGTTGCAATGCCCTTCCTCCTAAAGGATATTGCGTGGCACTGGTTCCGACAGAACAGATTAAGATGGAACACGTGGGATCAGTGCAAACGGCATTTCCAAGCCCGCTTTGGGGACGCCTTCTACCAAGAAAGGTTCAAAGAGCAGATCCTCTCACGCAGGCAAGGCCAAGAGGAACCGGTAGCAGATTACCTGAGCTGCATGTATGGGCTCTATCAGCTCTCAACTAGGCCAATGGATCTAGAGGTCCAGATGAATCGAATATACGCGAACCTCAGATCTGACTTCAGGAGGGCTATCAGGCGTTACGAATTCACCGACTATAACGGCCTGGCGGTCCTAGCGGCGGAGTATGAGCGTGTGGTATCCACGATGAGTGAAGATATAGCCCCACCGTCCCCCGAAAAGTCCCTGATCCCAGATTACGCGTACAAAGGGAAAGGCCCAACGCCCAAAAAGAACAAGGTTGTGGCGGCTATCGCCCCGACTTTAGACGATAGTGGTAGTATGCAGAACCCGACGGAATTGGCACAGTTAATCAAGGCCCTTATTACGACGGTAGAAAGCGTGAAACGGGGACCAACCGCGAGCTTGGGCAAAGACGAAGTCCAGAACAAGCCCAGACCCGAGAGGTCCAACAGACGCAATGATAGGTACCCCCGAGACCGGAAGAATTCGGAAAGGTCGTCTTAGGGCAAGCCAGAGCAGTCTCCAAAAAGGGGTTCTGAGCCGTCCACCTCGGGTAAGAAGGGGGATGACTCGGAGGTAGAATGTTGAAACTGCCGACAAAAGGTTCACTTCCAAATGACCTGCCCGAAGAATCGGAGACGTAATTACTGTCGTCGATGCGGCAAGGAGGACTCGACCACCATGGAGTGCGAATTGTCCGGAAAGTGTCCGGGAAACAGAAGAAGGGCGAAGGCGTAGGGGTCAGTCCTTCTTCCTCTAGTCCCGGGACGACCCCGCAGGACGACAAACAATTATCGGAACAGAATAGGCCCGAGCTGACGGTACCGGCAGTAGTGGGGATAGCCCAAGAGACGAGTCCCGCTACAATAGACACTGCGTCGGACTCGACAGACACGAGCCCCGGTAATCCGTACAGTAGAAACGGAAGACACCATTGTCCTTAACACAAGAACGAGGGTCAGAGAAAAACCGAACCCCTGGCAGGAGAACCAGGTGATACTGGCTCTCCTGAAGTCAAAAGAGTCACCCGCAGTTGCGGCTGAGGAAGCTCCGCCACTGCCATTGCGATTAGAGGTAAAGGAGCCCCCAATGGAGGACAAAAGGCTTACCTTGCGAGTCTTTACGACTGCCGGAATTGGTAGTACCCCTAAGGTCCCGAACAGTAATGGGAGATATTGGCTTGGTTATAGCAGAACGGTACAAGGCAACATTGCACACGACACCGAACCAAGCAGTTATGACTTCTGACGGTACTGTCATTCAAGTTCAGGCCACATGTTATCTCCCTATCGAAATCGATCGTGTCTCGCGAATGATGAAGATTCATATTGTCCCGAGCATGGGAGAACAGGTATTCTTGGGTACGGATTTCATCCACACATTCGGAATAGTACGCGATGGCAGTAAACGAGCTTGGTACATGGCGGACTATCCAGAATTAGTCCATCATTATACCGAGGAGGGTATTGAGCTGGAAGTAGAGAAGAGGGACGAAAACCCGACAACGTAAGACCAGTGTTGCGGCCTCAGAGAAATCACAGCTGAGGAGCGACAAGAACTGGACACGCTAGTTGCCGGGGTAATTAAGCCCCCTCCTGAGGTACTTCCAGCCACCGATCGCATCACTCATAGCATAGACGTCGAGGGACACCCACCGATTAAACAAAGGTATTATCGAGTGTCCCCGAAGGTCCTGAAATATATGCAAGAGGAGGTAACTCGAATGCTGGCCGAAGGAATTGTTGAGCCGTCCAAAAGCGGATGGTCCAGTCCCGTGGGGATAGCCCGGAAGGCCGACGGGACGTATAGATTTTGCTTCGACTACCGTAGGCTCAACAAAGTCGCTAAAAAGGACGCGTACCCTTTGCCCAAGATGGACATGATCCTTGAGCAACTTCGCGCCGCGAAATACATAAGGACCTTAGATTTAAAGTGGGGGTACCACCAAATCCCAATGGCCGAAGATAGTAGGGAGTACACAGCGTTTACAGTCCCTGGAATGGGGCTCTTTCAGTTCACAAGGATGCCCTTTGGACTGTCAGGGGCTCCGGCGACATTCCAGCGACTGGTAGACTCCCTCATAGGGCCGAACATGGAGCCAAACGTCTACGCGTACCTCGATGACATAGTCATCGTAAATGAGACGTTTAAAGGCCACCAGCAATACGTAGCGCGAGTCATAGACCGCTTACAGGGCGCCGGGCTGACATTATACCCAAAGAAATGTGAATTCGGGAGACTGACCGTACGTTATCTCGGATTCCTGGTGAACCAGGAGGATTTGCAGGTCGACCCGGACAAGGTGGAGCCTCTTTTCTCTTACCCAGCCCCACGAACAATAAAACAGCTAAGAAGGTTTTTGAGAATGGCATTGTGGTACCGCCGTTTTATACCTGACTTCGCGACTGACGCGGAACCACTTAACAGGCTGCTTAGGACGAACGCCCCATGGGAATGGGGAATCGAACAGGAAAGCGCGTTCGCTAAGCTGAAGGAGCAAGTGGCGACAGCCCAGATTTTGACCTATCCCGCCTTCGAGGTCCCATTCGTGCTCCAGACCGACGCGAGCGATTTTGGTCTCGGGGCAGTCCTAACGCAGGTGCAAGACGGCGTTGAGAGAGTAATCGCTCTTGCGAGTAGGACAATGTCGGACGCAGAAAGAAAGTACTGGAGGGGTTTCACTTCACGGTAATCAGCGACCACAGTTCGTTGCGATGGCTACATAGCCTTCACAACCCAACCGGTCGATTGGCGAGATGGGCACTTGACCTCCTCGAATACGATTTTGAGGTCCTACGCCGGAAAGGAGCTTTGCACCACGTGCCTGGCGCCCTTTCTCGGATGTATGAGGAGGAAGTAGCAATCTCCATGGCTGCCATGGAGCCAGTGGAGGACGAGTGGTATCGTAGACGACTGCGCGAGGTGGAAGAAACCCCAAGAAAATACCACGGGTGGAAAATGGTGGACGTAATGTTGTATCGGTATCGTCCGAATCCGCTGATAGACCCGGTAATCGAAGACTTATAGGCGTGGAAGCTGGTAGTACCAGCCGAAAGAAGACAAGAAGTCTTCGACGAGGTACACAACGATCCACAGGCCGCACATATGGGAGCTGACAAGACATACCGGAGAGCCTCGTTTCAGTATTACTGGCCAGGCATGTATCGTGACATTTCTCTGTGGGTACGTTCCTGCGACACTTGCCAGAGAATCAAGGCTGATCAAAGACCTGCAGCGGGCCTAATGGGCCGTCGGGTGGTACAACAGCCTTGGTCCGTAGTAGCCACCGACGTTATGGGCCCATGGCCCAAGACAGCACTAGGATTCGAGTACTTAGTAGTATTCGAAGACCTTTATACTAAATGGGTCGAATTATAGCCCACGAGGAAAGCTAATGCCGAGACTATTATTCAAGCTTTTGAGGACCATATTCTGAACCGATGGGGGGCACCGGAGGTGCTCGTGTCGGATAACGGGACAGAATACGTCAACCAAGCGTTTCAAGGGTTGACAGAGACCTACGGAATCCGACACTCGTTCACTCCCGTGTACCATCCACAGGCGGACCCTGTGGAGCGAGTGAATCGGGTCCTCAAAACAATGATCTCCGCATGTGTAGCCCAGGATCATCGGCAATGGGAAGTATACTTGAAGGACTTTAGGCTCGCTTACAACACGGCCGTGCATAGCACCACAGGAGTTAGCCCGGCCTACTTGAATCTGGGTAGGGAACCGAAGCCATATAATAACCTGCGCCGAAGAGTAGAAGTACCACCGGAGTTGCCTCCACCTGACCACGAGGAGTGGAGGCAAAGAATAGTGAAATTAAAGGAGCTCCAGGATCTGGTCTCCTTACACCACGAAAATGCGTTCGATTTCCAGAAGGTAAACTAAGACAAAAGGCGACGACACGCGGTCTTTAGGGAGGGAGACAGGGTCATACGAAAAGCCCAAGTGACTTCATCAGCCCGAAAGGGTATAAGTAGAGGATTCGGGGGCAAAAAGCAGGGACCGTACGTCATAGTTCGGGTACTAGGTCCATCGGTATATGAGTTGGGGACGGAGGACGGACAACTGATAGGAAAGTTCCCAGCCAAACTGCTAGTCCCCTACCATGATAAGAGACCGCCTAGAGAGGGGGGAATAGGGAAAAATGGCCAACCCTTCCCGGTAGATCCCCACTAATCCTTGCATGCCCGGGATATGGTAGAAATTACGCCAGCTTCGCAAGCATGAAACTTGGGGTCCCAAAAGGGGTATTTAGAGATATGTAAGACTTTAGGCCGACACATGACATAAAATTCCCCTTCTCCACAGCCGCAGCTGAGTATCACCGGAGGGAGCACGAAAGGGCCTGCAGGTTGATGCAGGGGATGGTGGAGATGATGCGCCAGGAGGCCTGGGACATCCCCACACAGCAGGCCTTGGAGGAACCCGCGCTACGGGGTCCCCGCCGGTTCACCGGCCGGGGCAACCCCAATCCGATCAGCCGAAGGGAGGTGATCGCCCTACCGGGTCCACCGGTAGCCCAGGGCGGTAAGCAGCCAGAACAACCCGAGGAGACGGCCCATCGGGAGAAACGGGTCCAAAGGGAGAAACAGGCGCGGTGGGAGCCAGCCAGCAGTACAAGGGGTCCGCCCCACGTACCCTACGCAGAGGCGGGACCAAGCCGGCGAGAGTCACCTCCAGCCGGAATAGCCCGGTAAGTCCGGCAGTGAAGGGGAGGACTAGTGACGAATCCTCGTCAAATAAGAAGCGGTCACGTCCACCCAAACATGTCCGCGAATGGGACCGCCGCCAACAATCTAGCAGAGAAGCGGTGGCAGCCGGAATTGGCAAAGCACGGCGAGACCGCGAAGAGGGGGAACGTAGGCACCAGGAGTTGGCCGAAGTAAAGCGCCTGGAGGAGGCCAAGGCGAAAGCCCGTGCGGAGGCCGGCCGACACTGGGTAGAAGAGAAGGAGCGCCGGAAGCCGGAGGGGTTCTGGCGTAGTCGCCCACAGCCAACCAACGCAGAACAGCCAGTCAGGTCGACCAGGGACATGGGGAGGTCCCCCACGCGCCTATTTATTTTGCAGGCGCAGGGCCGCCCGTCAGGCGTAGCCGGCCGGGGTTCCGGAATTCGGGGCGCGCCTGGAGGGGGCACTTGCACGAAGTGCGGAGGGCGGGGGCACCCTTCTTTTCTCCTACTAGCAGTAAGACTGTCCACTTCGGAATCACCCATGTACCACCCCCAGACAATAACTAGGACCGTTTCTTTTCCAAATCGCCTTCCTTTATTCACAGTACCCTGACTTAAGCTAGATAATTTTATAGTCAGACAAAAACAGGTCTAGTAGATCAGAAGCAAGAGCCACGCGATCGGGGAAACCCGGTATGGGAGCCCGAATAGGGACAGAAATAGTCTAAATTTTTCTTTCACTTAGGAGGCGCTAAAGAGGTCTCACGCGTAGAAGCAGGCTGAGAAGGCTGATCGAGCGGTTGAGGTGTGACCACAGCGCGTGTAATACAGCCGGTAGGCTTCGGCTAGGCCCAGGGGAGTTGTAACGGAGTTTTCGGAAAAAAACTCGGGAAAATGTAAAGCGGCTTTCCGGGGTTTCGCCGAAGCCGTACCTGACCTCCGAAAGGGAGGAAAGGACGGCTTGAATCGGCGAGATATAAACAGAAAAACAGAATACGTACCACCTTGCCAAGACCCGAGTCTAGACTAGCCTCTTATTTCCTTATTAGATTAGAAGTAGTACGAAAGGGAGGATCACAACGGGCATGGCGCAGCAGTCCGCGCAGACAACGAGAGGACAGCACCGTCCGGTCACCGCCACTCACGACGTCCATACTCCACAGGTGGAGTGGGGGAACTCAGGTCGGTGGCCATGTTTCGCCGCCGATACTAGACCAGCAGCGCCGATAGCAGCGGCGAGTACCAGCAGTAAGCCTGTCGACGAGTCAGACACCACCAACCCTGCCACGCCACTGTGTTAAGCTCCACTCGCAGCGTCGAAAGCAATACGGAATGGACCTCACCAACCCTGCCACGTTACATTATCAAACTCCACTCGCAGCATCGAAGGCGGTACGCAGTGCACTGAACCAACCCTGCGATGTCACGCGGTTACGTGACCCTGCGCTGGAGAGTCACCAGTAAACGGTCATGTGGGAAGCGGCCGGAAAGCGGTCATGTCACATACGTCCAGACGACGGCCATATTGGAACTAGGACGTTTTAGACCAATGGGGAGGCGAGCAGCCCCGTCGACGGGTCCAATGAGCAAGCGGCAGTGGTACGACGGCACATATTGGCCGGGATTGACCAGCAAACCTTTTTCTGCTGCAACCAACCAATCGACGGCCTCGACACGCAAGAAGCGCGGGTTGAAAGGAATGGAGCAGGAGGAAGCAGAGAAAAAGCACGCCGGTCTCGTTACTCGTAGTCTTGGCACGGCGTGTCGAAGGTGACCGGCATAACGAATCCGAGGGGCAAGACGTTTTTTTACTCATTTTGAGAGGACGAGACCTAAGATTTGATGGATTCCAAATCGAAGAAGGATCTGGCAGAATGGCTTCGAGGTAGGTGGTTCCGCTTCTACAAGTGATAGTGTTCTCAGCCTCGGCAACGGGTGCGCCGTGCGTATAGTGTTTGTGTTGGGGGTAGCGACCGTCGGGGACCCTCGCGACAACCTGCAAGAGGGAACACGCTCGGCTCGAGGGCCCGATTGGAGCAAAAGTCGAGGCGAGCGTCGCCCACGAGTCTTGGGGTGTGGGCGCGGGGCCATGGACGCCGACCGGCGGCGTGCATAGCGCGGGTGTCCCTGGCGGCCAACGATTAAGGGCACCGAGTTTCGCCAGACTAGGGCCGGGTGGTTTCCGGTCGTGTGAACGGTTGTTGGGATAATTTAGATTTGTGCCAGCTTTCCATTTGGGAGAGTTCTGGTAGCGGTGGTACCAGTAGATTTTAAGTTAGGTTAGATTTCAAATCCTCATATTTTATCATCCAATAAAGGGAGTTTTTTTGTAGTTTCTCTAAGTAGAATAAAATCTGTGAAATGCAAGAATAGTGTCAACTCACGAGTGTTACCTAGCAATCGCTCTTTCTCTCTCACTCCAACGATCCCGCTCCCTCTCTCTTGTGCGCATGACGAGCTGGCCGACCTGCCAGGGGTAGAACAACCGGATCCTGCGAGGCTCGGATAGGGTCATCCCTATCTGGCGCCTGGAAAAAAAAGTTAAACGAGCGTCGTGGGTTGTTAGTGGGCTAAAAGTGTGTAGC